>NDFZ01000856.1:0-12014 GCA_002192655.3 Mamestra configurata | reverse complement strand
TTTATGGTGCTTATTATTAGTACCTAATATAACAGTAATAATAAGCACACAATACAGTGGCAAAGAAATTTGTTTTTTGTACCCCTTTTTATTATAAAACTTATTACGTTGAGATTTCATCGACCTATGAGTCTATAAGGGAAAGGGAACGGACGTTAGGGGTAGGGGAAGGGTAGAAGCTCTTCAACTATCCTAGCAATTTATTAATTAGATGTCTTCCTGAAAGTCCTTTAAAAATGGATTAAACTAATCTCCAACCGGACACACACTGAACGAAGCAAGTTAATATAAAGCAAGTTAAAAAAATAACCAATAGTAAATAATCATTATAATTCAACAGTAAATAAGTAAGTTAGGTCATGATCTTCAACCATTTGAACCACAATCGACCTCCGCAACCAATCGATACCCAACGTAAAGAAATCTAAAGTAAAAACAAACAACGAGAAATATAGAGGAAAAACGCGTATTACGTTTCCATACTCTAGAGGAAAGCTAAAAGGGTAGTACATAGTAACTTAGAGATTTTTTCATAATAATGCTNAGAGGAAAGCTAAAAGGGTAGTACATAGTAACTTAGAGATTTTTTCATAATAATGCTAACTTAGGGGCAGAATATGGAAGACGGTCAGGTCCCTAAGCTCGCATACATTATAAGTTTGATGTTTGCNGTAACTTAGAGATTTTTTCATAATAATGCTAACTTAGGGGCAGAATATGGAAGACGGTCAGGTCCCTAAGCTCGCATACATTATAAGTTTGATACTATAACTNTAACTTAGAGATTTTTTCATAATAATGCTAACTTAGGGGCAGAATATGGAAGACGGTCAGGTCCCTAAGCTCGCATACATTATAAGTTTGATGTTTGCAAATTGAGTATTTATGGTCGTCGCCGACAGGTCTTAGGAGCATGAGGAATATGTCAGCGGCTGAAATATTGTGAAAGGTATTCGAAGATACCATATTATAATAAATGGGTTCAGTATTGTATTGTATTTGTTTATGATTTCAGAGATTTAAAAGCTTCTGTATGAAATATAAGACCATTTATGTAATTGATAGACGTGGTCCTGCCGACCGTTGGCTTTTCGTAAGAAAAAACGATCTAGAAACCGATTGCATTTAACCATCCAGGGAAAACAAACAAACACATTAAAAAAACATCAAAATCTCTCCAGCCGTTTAGGAGGAGTTCAGTGACATACACNTGCCGACCGTTGGCTTTTCGTAAGAAAAAACGATCTAGAAACCGATTGCATTTAACCATCCAGGGCACCAAACACATTAAAAAAACATCAAAATCTCTCCAGCCGTTTAGGAGGAGTTCAGTTACATACATACGTACATGAGAGGGAGAATGATATAAAACGATTAGACATTCAAACAGCAATACATATCTGTACATAGCTGTTTCAAAGAACATAGGAATCGAAACGTGGATCTTGTCAATAATACGAATAAATTCGGTCATTTCGGTTGAAATGACGAAGTTGAAAAAAAATCTAGATCACCGCGTCTTAAATTAAGAAAAGAATTCAGGAAATATGTGTTTACTGCCTATATCATAACATAATACACCCATATAGATATATAGGCATATAGATTAACCTCTTGAGTGGGTGAGTCAAAATCACATAATTTCGTGTAAACAGCATAAGGACCCTTGAAAGGATGACTGTTTGCTGTCGTCATGTGCCTGCGGATTCCCAACTAGCACAACCTGTGTCATCAATATCAACTTAAGATACTAACCAATATCAACTTGAGATAGCGACCAATATCTTCAAAGACCGCTTTATTGGACATCCAAACTGAAACCTTACTTACAGTCAAAGTCCCGCAAAAAAGGTGGATTATAAAAAGAAACTAATTTTTACCGTGAATCGCGCAAATGTGGTAACAATAATTTCTACAGCTCAAACTTGTATGCAAGAATATTCTCCCTATTTGTTACTCATTTCGCTGCTCCTCTGAAGTTCCATCTACATAATATCAGCCAAACTGAATGTTTATTCTGTATTTAGAATAATGTTGACGTCGATCATCAATATCAACTTGAGATAGTAACCAATATCTTCAAAATAAGCGACGATAATGTTCCAAACGGTAGCCCGACCTTATCCAATTGAAAATGTAACACCAGGGAGCATCAGAACTTCAATAGCTTTGATTGCCAACACGTGCTGTTTCAAGTGTATTTTCACATTACATTCAAGGTTCAGAAGGCCTTTATAAATAAACAAATGTGTCGTCTTTTACAGTTTGTAGTTCCACAAAGCCTCCAGCGAAGACCGTGGTTGAAACTTTAAAAAGCTTTATGTATGTGTATTCTTCGCGAACTTTTAGAACTTAGTAGTTGTCGGCCGCATAAGTTTTAAGTGCCTAAATTTATGCACATTGTTCGAAAGTGGCTTCCACGGGAGTGACTCCAGTATCTGTTTGTTGGACTCACTAAGGTCTTTATTGGATATTTTTCTAGAAGTTTGATCTAGACTTTGAAATTTTCGTATTATGTTAAGTGACTGGAGTTGTTGGTCGTCGGTGCAGCTAAGCGGCTGAAGAGCGTCTCGGCGCCAGCGCCAACACTGGTTGTTAGACTTCAGTATAAGTTTATGAGAAGCTTATTGATATATTTTTTGTTGTAAACCTGTAATTGTGGTACTTTAAGTAAGGTTTCCTTGAGAAGGAACGCAGCAAATAATACCATGTGCTGTGTTCACTGTTTAGGACTTATTTTGCCATCCAAATTACGACCTTAAAGATAACAACAGACTTACAACCAAACAGGTTCATATGACAAGGGGACTAAGTTTCAATGAGAATCGCTTAAATANACTTACAACCAAACAGGTTCATATGACAAGGGGACTAAGTTTCAACGAGAATCGCTTAAATATACCTAGTAAATACAGTTTCTACGGTAAAGAGAGAAACTTGTATGCAAGATATTCTCTTTATCTGTTACCCATTTTGCTGCTCCTCTGAAGTCCCATCTACATAATATCAGCCGAACTGAATATTTATTCTGTAGTTAGAATAATGTCGACGTCGAGCATCAAAAAGTATTCGTCACAGCTGACGGTTACTGCTTTGAATAATTGCAAAATAAATGGCTGTCCATTAGAGAGAAGTTCTGTGTAGCATCCTTTAGACTAAGCAGAGTTTTTGTAAAAATAAAATTGCTGAGGATAATAAAGTTAAGGAAAAATAATAAAAATTNTGTGTAGCATCCTTTAGACTAAGCAGAGTTTTTGTAAAAATAAAATTGCTGAGGATAATAAAGTTTGCCGAAGCGACGAAAAATAATAAAAATAAATAATATCACGATATTCACGATGCTAAAATAATTAAAGAAACCAATCAGCTCATAATTAAGTAGCAGCACGTAACTAGTTCAAGAAATTCAAAACTGAAATTGCGAAATGAATATCAAACGAAGCCGGAGTAAGTTTTGCATTCATCTATAAATTCACAATGGGGCCGGTGTCTTGACAGTCTTACTTCTGAGAAATAAATACCGTTAATGAATGTAGCATTTCTGGGAAAGGCCTCAATAATATTAAATTTCGTCTTCTGTCAAGCCCTATATTATAAGTCATTTCCTCCACTCGACTTAATCTCCCTCAATCAACGACAGTAATAGGGTTTTTTTTTGCGTTGACATGGCGACTGACTCGCGTGGACTAGTTTCCTTGAAAAGGACTGAGGCCTAAATTTCAAGTCAGCTTCATCTTTAGGAAATCGCCTTAGCAACGGAAAAAATCTCTCGATTAATGCCAAGAAAATAACTAGCTATAACTGTCGATGTGGACATGATTCGAGCTGAAGTCCAGTTGTAGGACGTGACTTGGAATAAAGGTGTAAGTCCTTCGTTAGATTCTTGATGATGTTTTTCTAACCTTTTTTTCATCGGACTCCTTCCGCTCTTAGCGGAGCGGGNGAAATCGCCTTAGCAACGGAAAAAATCTCTCGATTAATGCCAAGAAAATAACTAGCTATAACTGTCGATGTGGACATGATTCGAGCTGAAGTCCAGCTGTAGGACGTGACTTGGAATAAAGGTGTAAGTCCTTCGTTAAATTCTTGACGATGTTTTTCTAACCTTTTTTTCATCGATGAGAAATCATCAAATGACTCCTTCCGCTCTTAGCGGAGCGGGGGGAGTGTCAGACTCTTACTGACTTAAACCCATCCGTGTTCCTCCTAATGCCCTTTGCGTTCCAGGGCTGCGGTGACTCTTTCGAACAAATTCCGCAATATNACTGACTAAAACCCATCCGTGTTCCTCCTAATGCCCTTTGCGTTCCAGGGCTGCGGTGACTCTTTTGAACAAATTCCGCAATAAGTTTTTCTAACCTGCCGGTTGATATTTTGACCTAAAATCGCCATCAAGCGATAAGTCCGAAGACAGACAGATGGAAATTCTAAAATAACAGTTATAATTTAGCGTTATGGGAACACGCAGTTATGCTTAGATATTTATTTTTGAATCGTAGAAAGATTGCGTTTTAGTTTATTGGATGAGTTGGATGCTGTAGAGTTTGTTGAGGAAAAGATTTGATGTGCTAGGAAAAAAAGATTATCTATTAGAGATCTTATTTAAGCAGAAGTACTATTTTTTACACTGTGGTTCCGCATTCCAATTGGCTGATTCGCAAATTCTTGTAAAAGTACTCAAATTGTTTTAAAAACAGTTCGAATGATCATAATCCAGTGAAAGGTCGCTTAAATGTTTTTCAGAAACACGCACGAGACTCCCAATGACGTCCCACGGATTGCATAACACGGGTGGAACAAAGTAACCCACATAAACCAGCAATAAACGCGATACTCTAACACCTGTATACAGTGCAACTTCTGCTGACCCACAACAGCGATAATACGGGAAATCCCACCTAATAAAGATAGGGATTTGCCGAGCAAAGCTCATACAATGCGATTTGTTCCGCTATTTTTGGCGCAGATTTTGAATTAGTTTCCTTCCGCAGCTTTCCTTTGAAACTGACGTGACTTCAAAGGAAGGATTTGCCTCATAAGTGTAGGTATGCAAGCAGTACCGTTAATAATTGATAAGCCTTGTGATTTAACGCATGCAAAACGTTTAACCTATCGTGTTTCGGTTTGATTATGAATATAAACGCGCAGTTTCTAGTTCCAAAAGCAATTTTATTAATTATGTTTAGGTGTATTTCTATTTAAACGAAAATAAAATCCAGCCTTTAAAAAACCCGTAACACAACAACAAGGACGGTAGACATTTTCACACATATAATAATATTCATGACAGAAGCGACCTTCGGGAAGGTCCTTTCTATTTATACCGTTCCCATGTTGATGTTTTTATTTAAGTCACTATGAGTTCTTTTAAACTCCCTTTGTGCTCAAAGGACACGGTCCAATGAACATGGGATAGTAAACGGAAAGTCTAAGACGATTTAGCAGGTCAAGGGACGCCAGGGGACGGAGCTTTTGACCTCCTGAGATGGTCAAAACGTTTATGAAATAGAAGTTTGGACTTGGACTTGCATTCTGTGTTAAGTGGTTGTAATAGATAGTTACCCGGGTACGTGTGGATATACCTATATAGATTTACTCAGCTGAGTACATTTATTCTGTTTGTGTCCATTTTATTACATTGACTTTTATTATTGTAAATTGAATAATACTTATATTGATATTAATTTGGTGGGTTAGCTGTACCTACCTTATGTGAAGATTTTAACACCAAAAATAACATCACCAAAAGTAATGAAATAGCTATGTTTAACAATGATAAATAACGGTAGATGACAATGCAAAACTTATAAGAATTAAAGATGATTAAACTCGGATTCTTTCGTAAAATCTGATTCGCCGGTAATTTTTTTCCAACATTTGACGGCGAATCAAATTTTATGGCGGAATGAATGTACCGGTATGTAAGCAAAGGTCTACAAAATATTCACACGGTAAAAAATAAAATGGTAGGTAGGTACTATAAGCTACTCTAAAGCCGGAACAAAGTAATAATAATAAAGTAGTCCACCTGATAATATAGTTCTGAAACGGACCTACAATGTTGCTTAACCGCACAAGTAACAAGCTCGATTACGTTCTATTTATACTAGTTTGAGCTATAAAATGCACCCGTCGGGAACAATGTGTTAAAACAAGGTAAGGTGGAAAGCAATCTACATTGCCTAGACTAAATTAGCAAAAATAGTGTCGGTAAAGGGACTTATGTATGACTTGATAAAACTAAGAATGATGGTAACTTTACAATTACTTACGGTTATCCTAGTCAAAAGTCGCCCCGATCCTGTGCACAGTGGTCCAAAACTCGAATGGTAACGAAACAAAAATACCACAGAACGGTTCTCTCATGCACACATTACGACCATTACTTTTCACACGACATAAATTAAACTATTTACTAAAACTGAGCACAGACGAACAGGTCTTTGATTCACTGTCAAAACTTTCGGAAGTTGTTGTTGGTTAAGGAGTGATGATGGTATGCACGTGAGGTTGGGTCGCAGCGGCGGTCGCCGGCCGGCGTCGACGTGGTACGTACGCCGAGTACTGTCAAACTCGAGCCGTCGAGCGCCCGAGCCCGCGAGCCAGCTGGTCCCACATCTCCGCCGCTCTAGCGGACGGACTCACAACTAACTGCCTCCTGAGGCAAAGCGGCACAACCTCACATGGCAGGCTTTTAAGGTTCGAAAAAAAAATTGATAATCAAATGAGCAATCAGATTATTTCGGTACTGACGATGCTACGAAATCCTAAACTTTTTTTTTAACACCCGGAAGGATAAGCCTTTTTAAACTGATTCGGTAATTTATATAAGAACGATCATAATAGCGCACTTTTAAGGATTAGGTATTTTGGAATTTTGAGAATATGTAAATTTTTATAGTCTATTCTAAACCAAGAAACCCAAACAACAATACCAAAAAATCACTTCCTGACCACCATAAAGTCTAACAAAAAGCCGATTACCATAAAAAATCGCAACAAACAAGGCCAAACAGCATACTTACACCAGTTTTACCATGTTTCCATAAAAGTAACTTGTCAACAGAAACGTGTATTCACAAAAGATTGTAATAAGGAGTTATCCACCCACGCACGGCGGCGCGGCGGTAGGATCGCGATGGCGCGGGGTTGGGGGGGAGGATATTGACTCGCGGCGCCGCCAATGCGCATGTTCTGAATCATGTGTTTCTGTTTTTAAGCTGTACAAACACTGTATAAGAAAATTATCGCTAATAACCACGCCGACAACTAAATCCCTTAATACGACCCCGAGATTTCTCGATTCCAGTTTTTGTGTGCAGAGTTACAGGTTTGCGCACTGTGCGTAAAGGTTATAGACTAGACCGAGCGGCCTTGACCTCGTGCGCAATTAAGCGCTATATTTTGCAGTATTTTATTACCGTTACATATACTGTTGGATGTTAATTTATCATGTAGTATACACACTAAAAATAACCAGTTTAGTATCCATTCACGAAATTGGAGACGAGAGTAAATTAAGCAGAACGCAATAGAAATCCGATTTGTATAAGTTATTTTCAAGTTATGTGTGAGGAATCAAGAAGTGCAGACAAGCTCGGAGATGCAGACATCTCTAAGTGTTGGCTTTGTGCCAACATTCCGGAGTTTTCGTGCGAAAGTCACTTTTTCGTTGGTTTTCGCCTTCTACGGCGACAGGGCAGAGGAAGAAAGGAAACAATTACTTAGATTTATGGAATTCGAAGCAAAAACTCCGTGTAGGGTTGTGTTTTTTAAGCTCAAAGAGCTGTTTTTCCAATATACCTGAAACGTTTGCTGGGAACGTTTTTGTTACCTTATATTGTTATGTTTTTCGGGTCATCGCTTCTATTGACACCTTATTTTATCCCAACCATAAATTGCTTATGAATGCCGTAGTTGTATTAACAATTCAATAATGTTTGCCTTTGACATTGCTGTGTATTTTATTTATAAAGAATCGTTTAAAAAATTCTAAATGAAAACAAATTCCTCGTACCTACTTAAGATTCTATAAAAAGACGGTTTTGTTTAATTAAACAGATTAGGTATTCACGCATTTTCTCTTGTATTTTTCTAAAACAAATGAATAGCGCAAATAAATACAATAGGTACTGACATTTTTTCACAAACGAGTGTCCTAAGTTACCCGGATATTATAAAGATGAATCACAGAGAGTTTAATAACAAACAATAAAACCAAATTCTTAACCCGTT
This sequence comes from Mamestra configurata, assembly GCA_002192655.3. NCBI lineage: Eukaryota > Metazoa > Arthropoda > Insecta > Lepidoptera > Noctuidae > Mamestra > Mamestra configurata. Next base: position 3,779 of record NDFZ01000856.1, on the reverse strand, counting down.
ATTTGCTGCCGCTGCCAACTTTCTCAGTGGCGGAGTTCAGTAAACTCTTCAGTCCTTACAAAACTTGCTGACTAAGAGCAACACGAGTTCACCGTTAGATGGCGTTTCAAACCGTTCTATCTTCAAACCGACTAATCTTGTTCAAGTTGAGAACTTGAATGGAAAATAGTTTGGGCAGGTTAAGATAGATGGCGCCACTTTATTATCTAGGTATTATCAAGTTTAAAGCCAGTACCTATTACAAAGTAAGTATTGACCACACACTGAAATAATGAAACTCAAATCAAACTTTTTATTTCCTTCGTTTAAAACATAATACAATTTTAGTGTTTTACTTTAAAACTAAATGTAAATGTTAAATACCTTCCCACATGAAAATACACGTTTTTCATGTCGTGATGGACATAAGTATGAATACGTCGTGTCTTTTGACTTTGAGTAAGGTTAATGATGTAGAAGACGGTTCATTAAGTCACAAAAGGATAAAACGAGGCTTGTCGGTAATTAAAATTTTAATTATTAACACACACAGCAGTATACAGCTGCACTGTATGACAGTAAAGAGGAAATTACTAAAATTGAAATGTCACGTTTTCGGTTTTCTGAGAAAATCAACTGTCAAGCTAAACGTACGTACTGGTGTTTATGGTGGTTCCTTCATCATCATCACAAGTACGTTGCAGAAAATGAAAATGAAAAGTTTTGTGAGAGAATATTTTCTGGCTATTGCTGTAGAAAAAAAAATGCTGCTACTACCTAATAGTTTTCTTTCGTTTGCTTCTATCAAGAGAACCACAAGCAGAGTGGAGTTTGCTAGCTTGTTCTTGCTAACAACCATGGTGTTCCATGGGGAATTCGTAAAGTGAGTCTTTTGATGTCAATACTTACCCAAATTTTGTGGCACGACTCGTTTTTCCGCAAGTGCAAAAATATTTTGGCAAGGAAAAATTTTAAGACCATGATCCGAAGTGTTGACCGAATCAGTCAGTTCTCTCTTAGAATTGACCCATAGCTCATACCTATATGTATTAGATGTTGTAAATTCTTAGTACATAGGCACTAATGATCCCCATAACAAATTCTCATATTACGACTACTTAGTAAACGTCTAACTGTTATTTTGATGTTTGTAAACTAAAACAGTTATTTGCTCACATTGGGTATACCATCATGTAGGTAGTACGCACGCCAAACGCACAAAACAATTCAGTTCTGTTGACTTTTGGCACTGAAATAGCTCGTTAACAGCCTAATGCCAAACATAAGATTTTCCGCCTAACCATGATGGGGGATTGAAAGATTCATTGAAGGCATTATATGATCGGATGGCAAGGCAATTTTCAGGAGTTGCGTGGATGAGCAAAACAAGGGGAAGGTTTTTCTTCATATAATAGTTTGGCAAACAGGCCCAACAAGATGATGGTATGTGGTTATCATTTAAGAGAACTTTTTCTAAAAATATTACGGAGCAAAAAATCTAGTCTAAATTTAAAATTGCTATAGATAAACTAAAATTGTTCTCTTTCCCTCTAGATTAATTGTCGAAAAACTTCTGTACCTACTAACTTTTTAGACCAAGGTTTCTATGCTTATCAAACTTTAAATACCAGAAACAAGAATATAAAATTTTGTATGGAACACCGCCAGTTTTAAACGCTCCTAACTCACCTATAAATATAATTCCGAAACAATATTTCTATTTGAAATAATTTGGTTCTTCATTTATTATTTCGAATGAGCTTTTGTTAGAAGCTTAGGTTATATTGCTTTGAAAATGGTAAGGAATCATAGCCCGAAACGATTGACGTGGAAAAGATTTACTTTACTTTGAGCCAAAAATAAATTATTTTGTACCGGAGCAAAGGAAAGGTGTTAATAAATTAAGAGCAGCCTTAATTGTTGAACTGAAGGGAAAGGCTTCTTCTCTTTAACTGAGAAGAAACGGGTCGATCTCAACGACTGCTATGGGTGGTTTTATATTCGGATTCTGGAAAGAAATTAACGCAACGCAGTCACTTTATGCGATTTGCTATTGATTTATAATTCATTTGACCAATCACATCAGTTAACGACAGGTTGTGATTTTAATTAAGTTATAATTTTCGTTCCGGAAACTTGGCCTAGCCCACGGTTTCTGGAAAGGAACCGAGAAAAAAAATAATTCAACCAATAACAGCTAGATAACGCGCGTTTGATAAGTTGTTAGATTAATTTTGTCATTATTTTTGTTCCAGATACGTTGGAGGGAGAGATCGTGGTCGAACGTATAGTTGTAGATTGATGCGTAGGTTCATATGTTATTTATTAACCGAAACGTGGTCGCTCACAATGGGCCTCATCAGAAGGCTTAAAGTCGGGCAATAAAGAGATGGCAGTGGGCAGGGCACGTTGCACGCAGAACAGATGGTCGATGGGACCGAAAAGTTCTGGAGTGGCGACCGCGTACTGGAAGACGCAGCTTTGGAAGGCCTCCCATAAGGTGGACCGATGAACTGGTGAGGGTCGCGGGTAGATGATGGATGCGAGACGCACAGGATCGGTTCTTGTGGCGACGGTTGGGGGAGGCATATGTCCAGCAGTGGACGTCTTTCAGCTGATATGTTGATGATGATGATGATATGTTATTTCCCGAATTGGGCTTTGTTATAGGGAATTTAGTTTTTTCATAGCGTAGCGGCCTGGAATCGTTTGTGCCTGGCTCGCCATCTATGATACACTGGTATACTGGACCTCCCATACACATCTGTCAACCCTTTCGAAAAAACACAGGTGTGATGTAATGTTCCACAATGAACCACAAAACCCCGGTAAACTAGGAATTTCAACAAAAAGAAACTGCTGTCATGCCAGAGTATGGACAAAGTTTAGTTTTATACAAAGGCAGAGGCGTAAGTCGAAGCTCAGTGACAGACCGCAATAAATCACAGATAGTGGCAGTTAATTTAATATTAACATAACTCTGCCCTTTGACCGTATCTATCTCAAGAATAAAAGGTATATTTTTAGCTTATCAAAGTGTACAAGAGAATATTTATTTTGGGTAATAAATATACAGGTATACTCAACACAACACATTTTTTGTTTTGACAATGGCGTTTCATGTTGTCTCGTTTACCTTTGCATTTGTTTTTAAGGGATTTTCAATTTTTTTTTTAAACCGTGTACATTATAGTTTTACAAAGATATTTTTATCTGGTATAATTTTTAAGCAGCAGTTATATATATTTAACATAGCAGCGTTAACTTATTCAATTATATTTTATAATAATAGTCAACTTTGATTAAGTGATGTGGTGGTGGTGGTGATTTTTAATAATTAAATTTATCTACGACGTCATAATTAATAGCAGTTTACTGAAGAGTAAACAAACTCATATCTCTCTTTAAGTAGGTACTACTTCGGATTAGTTTTGATCGTGAGCTAATCAAATGTTTGCCTACCAGCTCTGAATCGAGACGACTAAATCGAGGAATTAAGCTGTTTGCAGAAATAAAGAGCGAGCGAGCAAGTAAAAACTACATAAACATTAAGTTTAACTTAATCCATATAAAATAATCATATTTATAGGCTGTCCATTGACATCACACGGGTAACTAATTATTTGTAATGAGTAGTAATGGTTTCTAATAAAAATCAGAAAGACAGGGTGACATCATAAGTTTGACTCACGGTATCGGAAAATATCTCAATAAAATTGTGTTTTTAAATTAACCAAGCGATGAAGAAATCAAGTCGTCTAAAAAAGACATCACCGATTCATAAACACAGAATATTTTCA
>NDFZ01000854.1:0-12008 GCA_002192655.3 Mamestra configurata | reverse complement strand
ATTCGCATAGCATTTGCAAGGTCACGTTCATCATTCCTTCATACTTTTTTCGAACCCGCATTCCCATACAGTCCACTATTTTAACCAGCAGGCTGCGTCTAGGGATATTTCGCAAAAAAAAATATATTTCCGCCACCATTATTTATAGGCATTAAATAAAATCAAATAAAATTAATTGTTCAATGACACGTCTCAGTACTCCGGGCAGTAATAGGCAATTACCAATAAATTTTAGGTAACCCTTTAGATTCGAAAGTCGATCCAAATATTACGGTGCTCGATAGATAATAGTAACGCTTACCGTTCTACGCTCTGCTTGCATTAATAACGTACCGAGAGTTCTCCATGAAAGTACGTTATCATGTGACTTTTGACTATCTTTACGGGTAGTCAGAAATCTGAAAATATGATGTAATGGGAAGAAGAGGTCAAATGCGTAGTCGCCTCCTGTAAAATACTGGTTTTCAGATGCATCCATCCATCCAGCGTTCATCCTGAAAGCTGGCCCAAGTAGTTGGCCCAACTACAGCAATTTGACAAAGTCCAGATTTGAATATATTGAATAGTTCACAATTGTACCTGCTATGATAGCAGATACCAAGTTCCAATTTGCTTAATCTACTTACGAAGTTTACGGTTACATGAATATAGGTATGTGTGTGTGTGTATTTACTACAAAACTGCACTTACGTATGACCCTATCAAGTTTATCCAATTAATTCCAGTAAACAACAGTAATTTCTTATATAAGTTGCACTTCTAATTAGTTAATTAATCAATGTTTCGCAAGTACGTGCTGATTTTGCTGCATTAGTTTCCTTTATTATACACGTGTATGTTATCCTTCTTGGATTTGTAAAAATAAAGTTCCTTGTTGTTGGCATTTTAAATTTATTTGTAGTCACGACTCACGGCCATTTCTGTAATTATTCCTTTGGTCTGCATTCTTTTTAAGCTGCATTTTTATAGCTACAAACCAGAGGATTTTTGTAGGAGCTAATTACATTCATATAAATTACTTAAGCTTGCACTATCATAATCCATGCCATGATTAGATAGAAACTCTTGTTTCGTTACACGAGTCACCAGCGTGGTTCGCTTATCTGTTGTTAATGCGTACAACCGGCCGTCAATANGACTCACGGCCATTTCTGTAATTATTCCTTTGGTCTGCATTCTTTTTAAGCTGCATTTTTATAGCTACAAACCAGAGGATTTTTGTAGGAGCTAATTACATTCATATAAATTACTTAAGCTTGCACTATCATAATCCATGCCATGATTAGATAGAAACTCTTGTTTCGTTACACGAGTCACCAGCGTGGTTCGCTTATCTGTTGTTAATGCGTACAACCGGCCGTCAATAAATTCTATAAATCTCAAACGGCACAAATACAACAACAATGTTTTGAAACACATGTTTTTTTTCCAAAACTAAGTGCGTTTTACCTTTGTAAAATTATAGTAAAATTAGCTATTTATTTTTTGCCATAGTTAACGACACGGGTAACTACGGAACTCTTCACTATGCGCGGTCCGGCACGCACTTGGCCGGTGTTTTATATTAAGAAAGTCAATAAAATGTATGTAGGTCAATGGCCGTTATTACACTTTTATCTGGCGCCTACCATAGTGCATCATAGTTTATCAAATTGAAATAATTGATGAAACTCTTCAAAATTTGAGTGAACAGGCTTCTTCTGGGTAAGCTCGCTCCATCGTCGACTTTGTCTCTGTCATCTATGACCTAAACTAGAGTCAAGAGAAAACCCATATTAATTTTTTTTTAAATAAAAAACTTCGCAGAACCAATATCCCTTGACGGGATTACGACCACCACAGCCGTATATTTACTTTTAATGATTATTGTTATCACGTCTGTGGAGTTTCGCAAATTAATGTATGTGAAAAATGTGGCCAGAACACTGGCAGCATTGCCACATTAAATGGCAATGCTGATTCTTTGGCCGAAGAAAAAGCGAGCCTTCGGGTCACGTGAAAAGTCGACTAACCGCTTGCTCGCTCGCACACATGATGAGCACTCAGACCCAAGCGTTTAAATCCCAAGCGGATCAAACATATAATTCCCAATAAGGTTGTTGATTTGCGCTGTTATGATTTATAGAATTTATTGACTGCCGGTTTTACGCATTAGTAACAGATGTGATTTTCGTTTTATCGACTATCCCATGGAAGTCGTTTAAAAATATTGAGGGTGTGCATTTTTCCATCCAAGGAACCGTTTGCGAAATATTAAGCTTTAAAGTGCTAATTTTTGTTAGAGTCAAGTGACGGGGCCCTCTGCCTGTCTGACATATCGCTAAAGTGACCTTTTTAGTGCAGCCGTGAGACACGCACTTAGTTTTTAGCATACCTACCTAAAGTTTTTGACGTGACAACGTCTAATAAATCGATGAACGCCGGCTGCACGCACAAAAAAGGATGACGCATTGTAACGTTACGCTCATTGTAACGTTACAATCATTTCATCAATGTTTTGTTATGACGTTGTCACGTTAAACTATCGTCCGTAAACCGACTTTACAGACAACCAATTTTTTTAATTTCTTTGTACCGTGCGTGTTTCATGTAAGTGCTAAATAAATATTTTTCTTTCTTTCTTCTTTACTATCTTTCTTGATAATCGAATCACATATATTAATATATAATGAATATATACCTCTACATAATATGATATAGTATTAATAAACACTTGACTCCGTTTGGAATCTTCCTGACTTCCTTTCCAAAGGGTATTTATGTTTCGGCATAGACTTAGTAATGTAAACCCTTTCTTGATTTAGAGCTAGTAAAATATTTAACTTGCTCTAGATGAGATAAATCTATTAGTTTAATATTTCCAAGTAGTTTTCATAACAATTCAAAAGGTTCAATAATTTCAAGTAACAAACATACCTCGTCCATTAAATATTATTCTTTCAAATTGAGTAATTTTATAGAATTTATAAATAATACAACTCATTAGTAGTAAAAGGTTAGCCCTGTGTTAATTATGTTTAGAATAAACGAAGCGTGTGTCGTTAGCGAAAGTAATAATGTGAATTCGTTTTTTTTCTCGTCTTTTTTCGAGTTCATGAACACAATTATGTCTGCTAGCCTTTAATAAAACCTTATTATCACTGCCAGTTTTATTTCACACACTGAAGAGTGGGTTTTTTTGTGTGACCCTTTTAACTTGAGGAAAACAGCAAAGGCTACAGGAATATTAGCTTTTGTCACTTTTGTCCAAAATTATCATCTCAAATCAAACCAAAATCCTTTATTTGAAGGATAACATTTACAGTAGGCACTTTTGTATATCAAGTTCTGTCAGTCGAATAGATGAAGCTGGTTCTGCCACTCTCAAGAGTATTTCCAAATTAAAGTATCCAAGCCATGGTCTATCCGTGTTCCAAACATCCAAATCTGTACAGCCGTCAAGGCGTGATTAACAGTTATGTAAACATACAGGCTTCCATTCTTCTAATGTTAGTAGGACAATACTACACTTTCATCTCTTTTCATTATCACCCATCAAATTCCTTCCAGAATATCAAGCAGCATTACCACAAAGTAGGTCAGCAGCGCTCGTAGCCACGTGGAACAGTGCCGAGAGAGATGTATTATTTAACTCGTTACAAGTGCACGTGCACTGGAGACTCCGGTAACGAGACGGTAACTCTTTTCCTTTACCGGTAAATACACAAGTTTAGGAAGAGATTTACGCTATTTAGTGACAGTTCGCAATACCTTAGTAGTAAGAATACTCCGCAGTCGCATGCGTAACAACATGGGGTCTCGGGTTGGATTCTCAGGTCGGTCAAAGTGTTATGGGATATTTCCATTAGAAATTTCTCTGTGTTAGCCCAGAGTTTGGAAGTTGGTTGGTCGGAAAGCACGTTAAAGATTGATTCGCTCATCAGGAACGTGCTCGGGCCGTGTCAGGGGTGCGACCGTGCTGGGACTTTGCATCCGTGTCCTGTAGGGAGTTGCTGTTCATATACGTCAGGGACGTTACTGGGCCGTAGCCGGGCTGTAACTGGGCTGTGGACATGCCACTGATTCACCATTTTGTTTTCGTGGGTATCGCTTGGGTGTAGTGTGGCGAAATAGAGATGAGAAACAAAAATACATCATACACTGACAGCGCTAATCTCCATTCGTTCAGACTATGCAATAGTTTTCTTTAAAAATAGCCCTGTGCTAAACCGTAGATCCTGCACCAGATCTCTCTCCGTTTGTGTCCAGCTTTAGTGTACGGTGTCCAGCTTTAGTGAAACACTAATTATTCCATACGATGTTACATTTGACACCAACAGACGCTTATGTTAAAGCGATCAAGTAAGTGTAAAAACTCGTTCTAGACCATCAATTTAAAAGGAATCAATGGTTATTGATTCATGGAGTTTCACAGGACCCTGTCCATAAATTTTGTAAAATTCAAAAAGCTTCGACTATTTGACTAACTGACCAACTGACAATTAAAAAGTGTCTGTAAATGGTTTATTTGAAGTTAACACTTTTGGATTTGAGTTTATAATACAGTAAACCAACATAAAGCATGTTTAATATTAGTAATTCATGTATCAAGATCAACTTGGTAACAAGCAATGAGATCATTTTAACCCATTTAATTATTATCTTGGACACATGCTCCAGTCAACTGTATTTTCTTAGGCTCTTATATTTTCCTCCTTCAATACAACTTATAAAGTAGGTAGGTATCTAAATGAAACAGCAAAAACCATTCAACATTTTTCCAAAACAAGAGGCGTCAAAAATGAAATCCTCCCAACTCAGGGTGTCGGGAAACAAACTCATTAAAAACTTCTGCTAAAAAGGGGGAAGACTGAATTGGCGACTGGCCAAATTAAATGTTGATAAAAAAAATTAAGCTCCTATTTGCGTTGGCCCATGCAATTATACAGACGATAAGATTAGACCCATTTTAGACGACACCGAGAATCATTTGCATGAATTAGTTTGAGGTGACACGACAAAAAAGTAGCGAAGCCACGACAGACGTGACGGGCAAATGAATGGTGAATCACGGCGCCTCCTACTTTAATTATAACGTTTTATGATTTGAAATAAAGCCGTGGGAGAGCATCTTTATAATTTTTCGATTGGGGGAGGTGTTTATCTGGGCTGATTGGGGAAGGATGAATTTAATTTGAGGTCTCGGAGTTAAAATTATTGGTTCATCGTTTTCAGATATTCACTTCACACTTTTCTAAGGGATGATATATATTTAAGGTGATTGTTTGACGAGCACCACTGAATGTGAATTAATTTTGAATTACAATCAAATTATAAAACTATATTTTGTACCTACTGATTCGCAAAAGATCTGTAGTACAGCAATTTAAAGATTATGTGCTGAGGGTAATTTAGCAACATCAACACTCAAAGAAAATTCCTAGTCACGCTCAACATTTTATTCTCACTCCATTTCTGTAGTGATAAACACTATTTCATTAATCAGACTGAACTAGAACGGTAATATCTTCTCCAATAAACTGGATAAACATTGAGTAGGTATAATGTTTTTCGTCTACAGAATATCTAGGGCTTTCATTTTCTTTTTGTTGGTTTTACAATTTATTCAGGTATCTTACTACCATTATATGATCGATGGATGTATGGGTGTTTGTTACTCAATCAATACTCATGATACTCAATCATTCAGGATTTTTGTAAACATAAAATGATTTAAGAGTGTCCGTTGAGTTTTTTGCAAGTTCTTCTCCATGGAGATATGTACATGCTTTGGAACGTGCAAATAGCNTCAATACTCATGATACTCAATCATTCAGGATTTTTGTAAACATAAAATGATTTAAGAGTGTCCGTGGAGTTTTTTGCAAGTTCTTCTCCATAGAGATCTACTAACGTGCATCGTGTTCATGTTTTTGACAGACTGACTTTGACCATTCAAAAGTACCTGTTAATGGTTTATTTGAAATAAATGCTTTGGCTTTGACTTTGAATCACGGCTGAACGGACCTGGATGAAATTTGGCACAGAGAGTTTCTGCTTATTTCATTATATCTCCAGATCAGCTGTAAACCCGTTTCGATCAAAAACAGAGCACCCGAAAAATTAATTTGATTAAAGTAGAGCAGCTAAAATAAAGACTTGATCTAAGTAGGGCAGCGAGAATAGAAACTCGATTAAGGTGTGCAAGAACACGACAAAATATCGTTTTAAGAATATTGTGGTTAACTACATTTTTAAAACACAGTACAAGAAAAAAAAGTCACTTCAATACAACATTTCTAAATAGTAGATAGCCAAAGAGCTCCAACCATTCGACATATCACCTCTCCTAATTCATACCTCCAAGGCGAAACCATATTAAGACAAATCGAAACCGATTCAAGGACATTACCAACGGGAAAAGTGAACTGATATCGGGAAATCCTCTCGTATATACGGAGATTGTGGATAGCCAGTGTTATCGTACGGTTTATTTTTCAAAGATTCTGCGGAGATCCGTCTAGACATGGACAAAAGAAAGACAAAGACTAAATGCAGAGCTTCCAATTTTGAATCAAAACTGAGAAATATTGTCAATTAATTTTTGCGTTGATTTTTGATGTTATTTATTATTATTTATTATATACTTTATTGTACACCTCATATGAGAACAGGACAATCAAACATAAAATAAGTGTACAATGGGCGGTCTTATCGCACAAGGCAATCTCTTCCAGACAACCTTTGGATGGATTAAACGAAGGGAGATAGATTTAGGGCTGTTATGTTTGTATTTTATTAGCAAACACCAAAACTTGGCTTCCTTTTTAGTTTGATTTTAACTTGAAGTAAACTCAAAACTAATTCGTTGAAGTGAAAAGTAAAATAATGTATTTTAATATTTTTGCGACAAATAAAAAAGGAGATATGAGAAAAGTCGAATCATAAAGTAATATTATATTGCTTTTTGCCAACCTTTAACCTCTAGATATATTTTATAGCTAAACGAGTGAGCCTTTGTACACTTGGTTTTATTCAAATTTTAAACAGACATTTAACTACATAAATTTACGAACACTTAGGTATTTAAATTTTAATAATTATTGTAATGTGTAAATTGATGACCTGTCTTAACTGTGAGATAATATAATCTAATAACTATTTTAATATATTATATTATTTTATGAGCCTATTTAATAATCACGAAGCAAGATTGTTAATTTTATTATTATTATGCATGTATTAGAGATATTTGCACGACTGATAAGTCGAATATAGTGAGACTAAAATGATTTACCATGTTTTTATGCAAGTACCTATATTCTGGCAAATAAATAAATTTCATTCATTTGCATTATGTCTAGTTNCCGATTCAAGGACATTACCAACGGGAAAAGTGAACTGATATCGGGGAATCCTCTCGTATATACGGAGATTGTGGATAGCCAGTGTTATCGTACGGTTTATTTTTCAAAGATTCTGCGGAGATCCGTCTAGACATGGACAAAAGAAAGACAGTACTAAATGCAGAGCTTCCAATTTTGAATCAAAACTGAGAAATATTGTCAATTAATTTTTGCGTTGATTTTTGATGTTATTTATTATTATTTTACACCTCATATGAGAACAGGACAATCAAACATAAAATAAGTGTACAATGGGCGGTCTTATCGCACAAGGCAATCTCTTCCAGACAACCTTTGGATGGATTGAACGAAGGGAGATAGATTTAGGGCTGTTATGTTTGTATTTTATTAGCAAACACCAAAACTTGGCTTTCTTTTTAGTTTGATTTTAACTTGAAGTAAACTCAAAACTAATTCGTTGAAGTGAAAAGTAAAATAATGTATTTAAATATTTTTGCGACAAATAAAAAAGGAGATAATATGAGAAAAGTCGAATCATAAAGTAATATTATATTGCTTTTTGCCAACCTTTAACCTCTAGATGTATTTTATAGCTAAACGAGTGAGCCTTTCTACACTTGATTTTTATTCAAATTTTAAACAGACATTTAACTACATAAATTTAGGAACACTTAGGTATTGAAATTTTAATAATTATTGTAATGTGTAAATTGATGACCTGTCTTAACTGTGAGATAATATAATCTAATAACTATTTTAATATATTATATTATTTTATGAGCCTATTTAATATTAACGAAGCAAGATTGTTAATTTTATTATGATTATGATGTGTATGACAAAATATGACTAATAACATTGATGTAATTTTATGATATTATTATGCATATATTAGAGATATTTGCACGACTGATAAGTCGAATATGGTGAGACTAAAATTATTTACCATGTTTTTATGCAAGTACCTATATTCTGGCAAATAAATAAATTTCATTCATTTGCATTATGTCTAGTTTACAAAACTCTAGTTTAGTAAATATATTTGGATATTCATAGCAAGTATATATTATTCAATTTAGAGTGAAGCTTCAGCAAGACATGAACGTTCGCGTCATTATAACGAAAGATCTCATTTGTCATGAGTTGCAATTTTTCGCTAATATGAATTTCTCATGCAACGTACCCATTCTTTTATATGGGCTAAGAAGTATATTAAAAGAGTACTGCTGTAAAAGAAATTGATAACGTGTCAAAATATCATTTAATATAATAATAATAAAACGTAAGTTCCTCTTAATTTATATTTTAATGTGTGCACAACCTTTAAAAAACTAAACGAAAGCTTATACGTGAGTGGTCTACTCTAAGACGACAAACTGACCAGAATTTTTGTATTACATATTATTATTGATTAGGAGCTCGTGGCTAAATAATAACAGCCACACGGGTCGATCTTCAAGGTTAAGCAATGCTTGCCGAGGTCGGCCTTTGGATGGGTGACCATCTTAACATACCGTTATGCCTCCGTGCCTCGGAAAGCCCGTTAAGCCGTTGGTCCCGGCTGACATTTGTAGATCTTTTTCAGTCTTTACATATTGTCAGAGCCAGAAAGTATGACACCTGTTTTGCTAAGAAGTATCGTGTTACCCAGTTAATGGGTGTGGAGGTCTGGTAGGCAGCCGCTCCACGTAAAATACAGGTGTTCAGCTGAATCCGGTTTGACTGGGAGCCAACCCCAATATTGTTGGGAAAAGACTACGCAGATGATGATGACATATTATTATTGATTGGCACACGTGTGACCACTGTCTCACCTGATGGTAAGCGATGCTGTAGTCGACGATGGAGCCCCTTGCTTAAAAGTAACCTATTCTCTCTTGAATTAAAGACTTATAGGTAGACTCAAACGTCTTTTGGTACGTGGTCTGATCCTCGGGTCGGTCGAAGTGTTATTGGGTTATTCCATCTGGAATTTCTCAATAGCAGCACGGAATTTGGTGGCATTTGTGCCCGTGTAGTAACTAAACATAACATGAGAAATACAGGTGTATTTTACAATCTGGAGACGGCGATAATTAAGACAATTAATAAATAAATTTACTGTAACTAATAAAAATTAAGTAATAGAAATCCACTAACTCTCACTGTATATGTGTGTACTGAACTATGTATTACTCTTCAAGTTTTATCGCTACTTGGTGTACGTCAAGTTGATATCTTTCACATTCGTTTAACTACGTAAATCTCTTCGTCCCAAAACCAACTCTTTAGAGACCAACAAATATATTGAAATTATTTATTACTAGCTGTCGCCTGCCGATCCGCCCGCGTGAATGTCGAAAATTATCCTAAGGGAACATACTATCGGGATAAAAAAACCTTCTATGTGTTATTCCAGACTCTAATCTACCTCTGTACCCAATTTTCTCCGTCAATATTTAATCCGTTCAACCGTTCTGACGTGATTGAGTAACAAACAAACATCCATCCATCCAAACATACAAACTTTCGCATTTATAATATTAGTATAAATTTCAACAGTAAATGTAAACAAATATGTATAATAAAAGACATAAAATTCTGTTAGAAATAATATAACTTATTTAATTATCAAAAAAAATCGGATGTAACGAAACGTACTGGAAAAACTACACAAATGTTCACAGCTAGTCACTTTTCAAACAGTCATATGCACTTGATGCCTATTATTTTGGTTGTAATAACAGATTTGATATTTTGGTGATGTTAGAGTTTAATTTATTTCAAAATATTCCTTTGAACCATGTAATATTGCCTTTGTTTTCTGTTTTTTCGTATCGTCTCCACATTATTATTAACCTTTTGAACATCAGAGCATAAACGCATAGGCGTGCCCCCGAAGCCAAACCACAAATTCGCCGTACTTTTTGTCACATATTTGTGACGTTGATGTTGACGTTGACGGCGTATTAGGACACATGCTTGCTTGTTATGTATCTCAAAAGGTTAAAGCGCAACCTATTTTTGTGTTCAAATAATCTAATCATAAACCAATTTGATTTACAATAGAAACTAAACTATGCTTTCAAATATTCAGCTCTTTCATCCCAAATCCTGTTATTTATTTTAAAGTGGGTGATCTTAATATATATTCCTTTGTTTCCTAAACGAAAATAAAGGAGAATCAACAATTTCAAAGTCTTTGTTAGTTTTAGGATAAGCAAAGCATTTTCTTCTTAAGTAGGCATCTAGTTAAATCGAGACAAAGGAAATTCTTTGACTAGGTTGAGAAAAAGCAGTCCAGAATGCCTTTAAAGGGAAAGGTAAACGTATTATCGTGAAAATAATGTTTGTTGATAACAGTATTGGGTTCCGTATAGATTGAAGGTGAGAGAGGGTACTTGGGTTAATGGCTATTAGTTTGGTACAATGANATTGGGTTCCGTATAGATTGAAGGTGAGAGAGGGTACTTGGGTTAATGGCTATTAGTTTGGTACATTGACCTATAGATCGATCTATTTAGCCTTATAACTTCTCGATTATTGTAACCTTTTCTCTCTCCTCTATGGTAGGCATTTCTTTTTCCTTTCGGCTTCCGTTCGAGCCATAGTTTGACTATGACAATAGTTTGGCGGAGACTGATGTAGGTACGCCTATTTTCTTGGACAATGATCCAACATGAACTGAGATTTAAATCTTTTCACCACGTACCTAAACTAGATTTGAATCGAGATCAGTGCGTTGAGATTTATAAATAGCCAAACTAACATGGGATTGACCACGAGGGTGGTGGTTGGGTATCGCATCAATCCCATACATATCGTACTTTTTGATAATCTTCAGCGCTAATCCTAATCCTATGTGCCCTAACTGGGGCAGAGGGCGTCCACAGAAGTCCGCCATCGCGAGCGGTCTTGAGCTTCACGCTTCACCTCGCTCCACGTAAATCCGATGCTCGCATTGCTGATACATTCTTACTTTATGTGTCTGTGCCTTTATGCCTACTTTAACCCTTTTCATAGCTTTCGTAGTAATAGTGCATCATAGTTAACCAGGGCACAAGTCTGAAGCTTTTCAACCTGATTTCTGATGGCTAAACACAATATTATCAAGGGATTTCGATGCAAGACCGTTGTGAAGCAGATATTAACTGACAAAAGCTCGCCTTGAGATTTATTTATGTTATGGTAATATCTTGGTCTGCCGAGCACCTTAAAGCTTTCATCGGGTGCCTTGTTTTTCTTGCAAGGAAAAGGCGGATTTTGTGAGTTTCTTGTTATATGCAAAACATGCGCTTGGTAAATCAATCAACCCGGGTATCTGATCGGTTTGTTGATGACTTCGAAAAAAACAGAAAATCATCCATTATAACAATTCGCCATAGAGTTTAGTAAATCATAAACGTTAACATTGTCTTTGTACATTGTTAGCAGCTCTAGACCGTTCTTTAATATTCGTTCGTAATATGGGAACATAGTGAAACAACTATTCATTTTTAAAAGAGTAACTGTGGAGTTTCTTTACGGTTTTTCATCATAAGAAACGATGAATTGGTACTGTTTGTGCACAGGTTTTTACGTTTCATGTATGCCTATGTAGATTTATGTGAAACAAAAAATTTCAAATTTGGAATTTATTACTGTTGGTCTTAATTGTCAAGCCCGTAAATCTGACTCCAGCCT
>NDFZ01000852.1:0-12006 GCA_002192655.3 Mamestra configurata | reverse complement strand
TTTTCACGGAGTGTGTATTTTCTATTGCCGCTAAAACAAAAAATAATAAAAATGAAATAAAATTAAAAATAAAAGGCGGCCCCGTACAAGAAACATGTTTTTTTCGGCTTATGGTACGGATCCCTTCGTGTGCATGTGCAATTGGCCAGTTTTTTTTACTATTCACATTGACTTAAGTGAACGTTTACGTTAACGCGATCGAGTACTCAATACTCAATACTCAATATATTTATTGCTTCCACATGTTAGCTTAGATGGTAGGTTTTACAAAATTATGATCAATTTGCTGGACCCTGTCGGGCACAGCAAAAGTAGGAGAGAGGAAGAGGGCTTTTATTTAACCAGTAGAATACGAGTATTTATATATTTATACCATAGTTGCATAATTATTAAATTCTAAAATTTATCGTTAAAATATTCATTGATGTTATAATAGCATTTGGATAATAAGAATTGTTTTAATTTATTTATGAATATATTATTTTTTTCTTCTTCTTTAATTATAAGTTTATTAAATTAAATTTAATTTAATTAAGTAGTTGTACGTACGTTCTTTTATTTTATTTTGGTGCTTAATTCGAGTGTTTTATGGTAATTATAATAGAATTCATTGAAATTGACATTTATTGAGAACTTTTTTTTTTAGGTTTTTGTAATTTTTTTTGTGATGTCTTAGATTTTGGCCCTCATAGTAGTAAGCTGTAGTAAGTTGCGTATTTTGCTTTCCTGTGACTTTCCAGTAGTGTTGTTAGGTGTGGGGTACCAGAAAAAGTGTTTTCTATTTGGAAGTCGGTTGTATTTTTTGTAAAAAAGTTTTTGTGTTGTTATTTTTTTGTTTTGGGAAAGGCTTCAAGGATTTGGGGGACATCGTGGCTAAATAATAACAGCCGCACGGGTCGATCTTCAAGGTTAAGCAACGCCTGTCGAGGTTGGTCTGTGGATGGGTGACCATCTTAACATACCGAGACTCCTCCGTGCCTCGGAGAGCACGTTAAGCCGTTGGTCCCGGCTGTCATTTGTACATCTTTGGCAGTCGTTACGGATAGTCAGAAGCCAGAAATTCTGACACCAGTCTTGCCAAAGAGTACCGTGTTACCCAGTTAATGAGTAGTGGAGGTTTGGTAGGCAGCCGCTCCTCGTAAAATACTGGTATTCAGCTGAATACGGTTTGACTGGAAACCGACCCCAATATAGTGCTCCCTATGAATGTGAATCCTCAATCTAAACAAGTCGCTTCCTTACCGGTTTAGGTTAAGTGATATTATTATTATTATAATATTATTATTACTATTATTTATTTAATTTAAGCATCTCGTTACCAAAGAAAACATCAATAAATCGTCTCATCAAACATTTGGGTAAAATCTTAAGTGTAGTGTATATCTATGTGTTCGCGCATATCTTGTAAATCTGCTCCAGTTTCCAGAATTAAAATACCGCCCTCAGCTGCGCTTGCGCAAAATATTATACGACAGATGTAATATCTAGATATAGGATGATGTGTTAGCTTTGATATTAAATTGAGTGTTTTTGAGGTGGGAACGAGGATGCATGTAACGCGGAATCCAGTGTGTTTACTTTACAAATGCAATCCGAATGAAGCTCTATTTCACTTTGCCTCTGCAAAGTGGGAATAACGCTGGAATGGATTTTATTCTGGAAATAGTTTGTAGTACTGATTATTTTCAAGGGACGAAACTTAAACTCGTAGAAAACATTTATTACTTATTGTAATAATCATGTATAATAATAATCTCAGTCAAATTCTGTATAGTTTGAAAGATTTTGTCTTTTATTGTCACTTAGATGAAATTGTACGTTCTTATTAGATTTAAATTTCTACGTTCTTTAAAAACATACGCTATTTGACCTTTTAGTAGTCGTTATTAAAATAATTGGGCTGGTTCTATTTATGCATTAGGTTATGGCTAGTTAACACAGTGCGAGCTAGCGTGCGAGTCAGCCTGCCGAGTAGCTATAGTGCAGTAACTAGCATCGTTTGGACGTATCTTACGAGTTATTGGCGAGTTGGATAGTAGTGTAGCGGCATCAATGCCGCAATGAAAAACAAAGAAGCGAAATTTGTACGGCAGCAAAAAGAACCGCAGCGCCATCTACGACGAACTAACAACGAAATCCTGCATCGCGCAAGTAAAGTTCTCCGTGCGATTTAAACATATACAACAGTCCGAATATCAACTATCGGGCAGTTGCCCACCAGACACAACAACCGTCTGGTAGGATGATCCTCTCTTTTCAGTGGAGGTTTGCGGTACTTTACACTGTTCCGCATACCTCTATAGTATCTCGCATCCGAGTTATTTCAAAATTTTTGTTTTCACTCGCCTACCTGCTGACAGTCTGTAACTCGCACACTGCAGCACCTCGGACATCACTCGCATCGTTCGGACGAGTTCGGCAGTAGCTCGCCAGTGTCAGCCACTCAGTTGCGAGCGGGATCTGTATTTTTTGGGTGCTGCGACTCGCAAGATATTGGGCAGCAGCTATGATTGTTTAGACAGCTAAGCCGAGCCGAGCTACTGGCATCTGATTAGACGATCCGAGAAACTGTCTAGTCAGCAACTCGTACTGTGTAAACTAGCTATACGACTAAACTATTCGGAAACCTTAATACATCATAGAACACATTCTCACTCAAGCTAAAAATTACCATAACAGAACGAATGGCTAAAAAACCGATTTAGCACCCAAGTAGGAACCGATTATTTCTCAATTACCCGATATTTTGTAAACTAGTGTAAAATTGTTTGCAAACAAATTACGACAGCATTCAAATGACTTTTAACCTTAGTTTTTATGTAAAATCTACAGAGCATGGAATCGCGGCAGCGAGTAGACGCTATTACTAATTAAAATATTAATTCTCGCTCAATTTATGCCGTACATAAAATTGTCTGTCATAGCTTTAGACTGAATGGGGATGATTCCTGAGTCAAATAATATTTATTTATTTAAACTTAATGTACAATAGTGGTACATGGGCGGACTTAATGCATCAAGGCATTCTCTACCAGTCAACCTTTGGGTTAAAAAGAAAACACTGTGGTGTGTTTACAACAAATAAAAATAAAATTTAAAATATAATTTTGTTCTATTAATATTCTCTATTAATTCCGTCATTAATTTTATTACCAAAAAACAATGGTCATGTCCTTCTTAGAGTTCCCTAAGCCTTCGCTGTCCGCCCGTCCATCCGTTTGTCTGTCAGCAGGCTGTACTCTCTCTGTCTCATCTATCTAATGAATAGGTGGACAGTTTAAATTTTTACAGAGGGTGTATTTCTGTTGTCGCAATTACAACTAATTTTAATCATTAAAATAAATTAAAAATTCAGGTAGACGCTTGAAATGCTCACAGGGTTTGTATTGATATATTCTCTAAAAATAAAATAATAATAAAAAAATATATTTTAAAATTAAAGGGGGTCCCCAGTCCCCATACAAGAGACGTGTTTTTATGAGCTTTTTGCTCGATTTTAACGGTAAAATAGTGGATTATAATAATAGCGATGGTTCGGAACAAAAAAAAAATGACATACGTGTCCAATTTTGATTGGTAATCTAATTAATGGACTAAATCGTTTCTTTTTAGGAATCTACCCCGTCTTCTAACCCTTGGTATCGAATGTATTGACAGTGCATCCAACATTGCCCGCCAGGAAGTTTCGTTACTCTATGGTAAAAACATTACCAAATAGTTAAGCAATGTTAGTGTAGATTGCAATTTAAATGTCCGATTGATCTGTGTAACTTGATATTTCACAGTTTCGGGACCGATAAATAGCCGTTATAATCGAAGCAAGTAGTATTATTTCGTCAAGCGTCCGTTTTTGCTTTTATTTTGTGCATTTTTTTTTGTTACATTTTGATGATAATTGTTTTGGTAGACTCCTTTGAGATTTCCATAATACATATAAGGCTAATATAAATTTGGGCTAGGTACAGATGCCAGCACATGAAGTTACCCGAAACTGTCATTTTTTTCCTATCAACCTTGAACCTGATGCTTCAGCGATAAAGTTGAAAATCTATTAAATAAATTTGACAGATTCTTGAGCTTGACGTATTGGCGTCTGTACCCAAAAATTTAAAACTGCTGTCATCCGTAAAATCACACTAATATTATAAACGCGAAAGTTTGTGAGTGTGTGTGTATGTTTGTTATTTCTTCACGCCCAAACGGCTGGACCGATTTAGATGAAATTTGGTATGGCGATTGTTTGAGTCCCGGGAAAGGACATAGGATCGTTTGATCCCGGGAGTATGTTCCCATTCACGCGGGCCGAGCCGCGGGCGGAAGCTAGTAAGTAATAAGTTTAAAAAAGTAGGAGATAAAAACAAAGTAGTAACTCGTCTCTCAATGACAGATAATTTATCGTTGCCTCTCCCACAGAACCGTGCGTATTTTCGGGATAATAAACGAAGTATAGAGGTATGCGGAACAGGGTGTAAAGTCCCGTAAACCTCCATCGAAAAGGGAGGATCCTCCGACCAGTGTGTGTCCGGTGGGCAACTGCCCTTGCTGGCGGGATAGATGGCGTTGCGGTTCTTTTCGTTGCTGTACAAATTTCGCTTCTTTAGTTTTTCTTGTGGCGGCTTTCTATCTTATTCAGATTAAGCCAATTTCACTTTTTTTGCTTACCATTTTAAGCCGGTTTCAGACCGCAAAATTTAGCTATATAATAGCTCAGGTAAAATCTCAATCTTACCTGAGCTAAGCTTATCTTAACTAATTTAACTGTTGATTTGCAACCGTCTTTAGAAGTCTGTATATAGTATTTAAAATGCATTTCAATATAATTGATTCTGATGTTTAGCATGCCCTAAACATTCATTTAAATAAATTATACAACAAGGAGTCTCAGTGGAAAGCTGGTGAAAAGTTATTTCCCAGTCTCCGGGGCCGAGACATAAAGAAATATGGCTAGTGGCTCATACCATAAACCCATACATTTTAGTTCAGCGGCCTAAGATTTAATGTTTTAAAGATTTAGTAGGTCTATTTCTTTCATTGAGTTTAATTTGTGTGAAAAGGGAGGAATTAGTGTGGAACGAAGAAATTAAACATATCAATAAATCTGTCGTTACGTGTAAGATGGAAATATATCTTTTGGAATAATGTTGCTCCTATCAGCATCAAGTAGCCACATACTGGTCATTAAAATTTGAGAAGTCAATCGACGTATCGTAAAAGAAGTATCTTTTGAATTAATTTATGAATAAATTCTTTTATGAAGTGGTGTAGCGGCATCAGTGCATGCAATAGCCGCCACATGAAAACATCTACGACGAACTAACAGCGAAATCCTGCATTGCACAAGCAAAGTTGTCCATGCGATTTGAACACATACAACAGTCCGAATATCAACTATCGGACACAACAACCGTCTGGCAGGAGGATCCTCCCCTTTTCAGTGGAGGTGTGCGGGACTTTACTCTCTGTACCGCATACCTCCATAGTGGGACTGGAAAAAACGTGTTGCGCTGACCCCAACTAACATGGAACAGTGATTGCACACTGATGATAATTAAAATCCTATAGATAAAAAGGGTATTCTACTGTAAAAAAAACAGTCCGTCAGATAGATTTCTAAAAAATATCGGACACGTATTTTTTCCTTTTTTCACGTAAAAAAGTAACGTCACGAAAATAACGAAGATACAGCGCGTTGAAAACTCGCGTGACGTCACTAGGATAGTATAATTTTACTAGCGACGTGACGTCACCAGCCCCCTCTCTTGAACTTTGATGCGCTTTATCTTTTAAATTTTTTAGCGATATAAAATGACCAAAAATACGTGTCCAATATTTAATGAAAATCTAACGGACGGACTAAATAAAATTTTTTTTTTTTTACCTAGGTAAATTAACAGGTCAAAAATAAGAGGCATAGNGAATACCCTTTTTATCTATAGGATTTTAATTATCATCAGTTTGCAATCACTGTTCCATGTTAGTTAATGAAAATCTAACGGACGGACTAAATAATTTTTTTTTTTTTTACCTAGGTAAATTAACAGGTCAAAAATAAGAGGCATAAAGAATATTTTCTTTCCTTAAATTGAATTTAGGACGTGCGAATTTTGCGATAATTGAGTATAAACATAGAAAGTCCACACTTTAAAACTAAAAGTTATTAAAATACCTGTAGGTCTAATGGTCCTCAGTATCCCGGAAACAAAAAAACTAGACTGACACAAAATAATGTACAACAAAAAATTAAAAGTCACAATATATAAAGTATTTTACAGCCGACTTCTTTTACAAATGGCTACTTGGCTCCCGACAGATTAGGTGACAACTAAGAATGTAATATTAATACACATACCAACGATATTTAAAACTCAGTAACTAATCGTATGTTTTTAAAATATTCTCAATTATAAAAATAATCTTCTCGCTAATATTACGTTGTGTCACATTTTTATCTTACGAAAATTGTTTATACATTCCAAGTGGTCTAGTATTTAATGTGAGAGTTTTTATGGTTTTTGACGTGACAACGTCTAATAAATCGATGAACGCCGGCTGCACGCACGAAAAAGGATGACTAATTGTAACGTTACGATAATTTCATCAATGTTTTGTTATGACGTTGTCACGTTAAACTATCGTCCGTAAACCGATTTTACAGACAACCAATTTTTTTACGCATCAAAATTTGATAGTCTATAATATCTCCGAGTCGGTTCGAGAAATTGTGGACTGACATAAAATGGCGATCAATCAGAGCACAAGTCTACAATTCATCCGTTTTGGTGTAATAGTAAGACTATTAAATTTTGATGCGTAAAAAATTACTCCAAATGTTCAGTTGACAATTTATCGAGTTTACAATCTCTCAAGTTATTTTATAATCTTACGGAGTTTGCCATTTTCTGGTGACATATCTATGTCATCATCATCATCATATCCGCCGAAAGCCGTCCACTGCTAGATCCAGGCCTTTCCCAAAGGTTTTGCCATAATCGCCACGCTTGGCAGGTGGGTTGACGATCGCATCGCAGTGTAGCTGTTGCAATGCACAGAGAATGCTGCTGCCCATTCTCTGGTGAGTCCCGTAGTGGCCTCTTACGACACCCACGGGAAGTGATGGGATGGTGCTATTCTTTTACAATTCCCTGCCAGAGTCTGTGTTTCCTGATAGCTACAATCTGGGAGTCTCTAAGTCAAGAGTGAATAGGTTACTTCTAGGCAAGCGTACTCCATCTTCGACGACATCACCGCTTACCATCAGGTGAGGCAGTGGTCAAACGCATGCCCATCAAAAAATAAAAAATGTATTTACTCAATTTTTTAAGAGTTTATCCGATTTGACTATAAGCCGGTCCAACATGTTGCAGAAAAGTCTAGACAAAATTGTACAGCACGCGATTTCCCAAGGTCGTGTCCTTACGAATATACAAAGTAACAGACAGACAGACAAACAGTCGAATTTAATTTCTGACGTTAATAAATACGCATGTGACACGTAATTATGAAAATGTCATGTAAACTTAATGATGATATTATTTTAATGAGCATCTAGAGTTAATTTATTTAATTTCTGATGAAATATTTTAGCAAGCGTGTATTTGGACGCAGTGTCAGTAAAACTATTTATTTTGATTGGGTTTACACCTGGTTCAGGAATAGGTTTTACTAGGGTGATAAAATTATTTGTTCTAAAACATACAGACATTTAAATAACATGGTGATACACTACAATACACTTAATTCTAAGTTCAGAAATGGGACATCTGTGTCTGAACTAGATATAAAATATCTGTATTTCACTCATCAGCGCTTATCTCAATCCTCCGTCGCAGGCGACACATGGGAATTAACTAAGGTAGACCTTATAAATATATGTCTATAATATTATTTAAGAAAGTGACAGCTGTAGGAGAATAATCTTAATTAGTTGTATAGTGATGGTCTACGGTAAGTTGAGTATAAATGAGCGAGTGTGTGAGTGTTATTATAAACTACTTAACTACAGCCAACAGGTTTTCAGTCTCAGTGTAGTTTATGTCATGTGGCCTCCGGTGAGTTGAGTGTAAATGAGTGAGTGTGTGTGGGAGTATTATTATAAACTACTTAACTACAGCCAACAGGTTTTCAGTCTCTCGGTGTAGTTTAGCTTGCGAATGTACTCTACTACCGTAAGTTTACAAAATCTTACTTTCTAGCGTGTTTTCAAGTGGCAAGTTCTGTAGCATTATTCACTTTTTATTTGGAAATCTCGTGATCTTACCTGGGCTAGCCAGCTCAGTACAGACTTACACAGCAAGGCTGTCTTTTCGTTCCCTGTAACTTATAGAAGCCATAGGGAACTTTTTCAATGAAATACAATGCGCGCTAGCAAATTGGTTCCAAAATAGTTAAGATTAGCTTTTAACCTAATTGTTTCAATTTTAATTATCAGTCAATATCAATCAATTAATATGTATTAAATTCTTCCGTTACTGAGTGACTGACAGACAACGCACAGCCGAAACTACTGGTCGTAGAAAGCTGAAATTTGGCATGTAGCTTCCGTACCTACACTCCGGAGGGAGCACTAAGAGAGGATTTCCCGAAATTCCTACGGCAACGGGAAAAAACGGGATATGCGAAGGTGAATTTGTAGTTATGTTTTTTAGCGACTAAATCCCTGAACCGATTTTGGTGAATGTTGGCTACTTTTTTGCAAAATCAACGCGAGCGAAGTCGTAGGTAAAAAGCTAGTTCTAATTAAAAGTACGGAATGTTGAGGTTTTAGTTCTTGTGAAAAAAAAACTTCTTAATCCAATCTCAAAATATACTCCGAAAATAAAACGGAAAGGTTTATTTATTTAACCAAACATTAATTATACCACTAAACGATGTTGCTAACACTAAAAATTCCTAACTTTACGTTGTTTTCATAGACAAATTTTATTGTCGACAGGTTACGACTGAAAAAAATTTCGACAATTCGAATTCTAGTCGGATTTAAGAAAAGTTTTCGACATAAATTAGACTTACATGTCATTATAAAGTGTAATACACATATATATTGCAATTTTATAGTCTGTCGCGATCGGGTGACATATGTTTATGTCATAATGAAATGTGACAATAGAAGTGAGGGATAACGGTTCGAATTTGCGTGCGATGTTCAGAATAGTGCCTTGATTCTTTATATGAATTTTGTTAGATTAGAATTTTAATTTTTGATTTAATTATTTATGCAATTAGACGTAGAATAAAAGCGTATTTCACAACAATTCCAAGTTTTGGTTTTGAATAAACTTTTGTTCTTGATTGATGTTTTTGGCGTACGCTGAAGTATAACAGCCATCTTGCTTGTCAAGATCGAATCCGGGGATGGGTGACCAACAAAAAGCAGCATCGAAAAGCACTTTATGCTTCACGTACTTCTGTGCGCCCTCTAGGTATCATTCGAAGAACTACTTACGCAATAACTGGATTGTGAAGTTCAGATAGGCAGTAGCTCCATATTAAATACTGGTATTCAGCTGGTAAAGGCCTTTTTTTTTTATTGTGGGAAATCATCAAATGACTACTTCCGCTCTGGGTGGAGCGGAAGGGCGTGTCAGACTCTTAAAACAAGCAAAAAAGGCAAGGCAGATGATATATTCGTTCACAAATTTTTGCCGTAGGTATAACATTAGACGTTTCTATTTTCATTCAAAGTGAATCAAAAGGAAACACGCAATATTCGTGTCTAGAAAATTAACGACAGGCGAATCAAAAATAGAGCTGCACCACTTCTTATTCAAAAATATTACATTCATGAATATATTTTGAATATTTAAATGGGGCGGAACGGTGCATTTCTCGGTGTTTGCTTGATAATATTATTTATTGGTTCATATGTCAGTTTTTGTAGAGAACACTTTAATGTTCTAGTCACAGATTATTTTAGTGCTCATTTTGAATGAAAATAGTGATGATTGTTTTGGGATTTTGTTCGAGAACAGTAAAAATGACATAACATAAAATCAACAAAAAACGAAATTGTCAAGTTCTTAAGAGGTCATCAAAATTCTGAATAGAATTAAATATTATAATAATATTATGTACACCATAATAATTATAAGTTACAGAAAAGATAGAATGAGAAAACCTCCTTGAATCAATTATCCCTTTCTCTTGCTGACCTGAACTTAGGATATAGACGAATTTCGTTGAACTTTAATTTCTTATGTTTCGTTTTCGCCGCTTATATTACAAAAAACCTCTACATTCCGCACTAGACCACCCACGACACTACAACTTACTATATATCATACAAAAAAAATACCACGAAACCGTACAAAATATTATAATTAACATCACGTTGCGTCGCATCACTAAACAGTAATAAGTATAAATCTCTGGGAGGAATTTTGCACTAGCGACGGCGACAGAAGAACTTTATTGTAACTGAAATAGTGACCATGTTCTTAGGCTTAGTGCACACTAGTGATTTTAAAGCTTGCGACAAAAACGCGACTGTTTTTCGCGTGGATTTCTCTTTTGATTTTTAAAATGTCTTCTCCCAGAAGTGGTAGTTTTAGCTTTGTACAATGGAGAAAACGGTAGGTTAGCTCAAATTTGTTCCAAGTCATATTAAGCTAATAAGCTAAGTTGTCGCTTATTGACCCAGTCTGAAATTTCAAAGTCAAAGCATTTATTTCAAATAAACCATTATCAGGTACTTTTGAATTGTCAAAGTCAGTCCGTCAAAAACATGAAGCTATTTGCACGTTCGAAAGCGTAGATCTCTATGGAGAAGAACGTGCAAGAAACTCCACGGAGACTCTTTTAAATCATTTTATGTTTACAAAAATCCTGGTTACATTAACCTTGTTGCTTCTATATATGAGAACAATGTAAAGAAAAAAAAAAAACAATTTACAGTATGAAATATTAAAATGAGGCAGTGGCAACCAAGGGATNAAGTCAGTCCGTCAAAAACATGAAGCTATTTGCACGTTCGAAAGCGTAGATCTCTATGGAGAAGAACGTGCAAGAAACTCCACGGACACTCTTTTAAATCATTTTATGTTTACAAAAATCCTGGTTACATTAACCTTGTTGCTTCTATATATGAGAATAATGTAAAGAAAGAAAAAAAAACAATTTATAGTATCAAATATTAAAATGAGGCAGTGGCAACTAAGGGATGACCAGTCTCCACTGACGGCGCCCGTTCACGAACATGACACGAACATTTGAAAAACAAGCCTTTTTTATATATTAATAAAATAAAGTTGATCTACACTTTTCTTCCCAATTTCAGGGTTCACTATGTAAACGATGTACCTAAATAATATTGAGTACAAAAGTCCTCTTCACGTTTTGCGTTTATTCAGTTCGTAGCTTTTTTGCTCGCGACTTCGTACGTGCGTATCCCGTTTTTCCGGTTCCCTATCTATATAGCTTTTTTTTCCCCTTCCCTTTATAGCCTATTCTTCTATAAAGCCTTCCTCATGTATTTGTCGACCATAAACAAAAAGAATTTTCCAAATCCGACTGGTAGTTCCAGAGAGTAGCGCGTTCAAACAAAATAACACTTCAGCTTTATTATTCCAAAGTCAAAACGTTTATTTCAATTAGGCCATTAAACGGCACTTTTGAACGTCAGCATTTACAGTTCAGTAAAATAATAATATTACATTAATAAAGTGACTCTACTGTCCATTCGGAAAGGTAGATTCTTATGGAGAAGAACGGACAAGAAACTCCATAGTTACTCTTTTCAAATAATGATTTACAAAATTTGGTATACAAAAATTAATTTAATATTATGTGAGGACGATACACCCAGAGTATGCTACTTATAAGAACAAAGTATTAATAGATAGATGTGTATTTGTCCGTAAGTTTAAAAAAATAGGAATAGGGATTACCCCTGCCATAAACTAATAGAAAACCAGTAAAGCTTCTGAGGGACTGATTCCCTGGCCAAACAAAAATTCGCTCGACTAAAAGTCTCAAGTGCGTACTCACCCTAATCTCGCTAACCAAGAAAAT
>NDFZ01000851.1:0-12004 GCA_002192655.3 Mamestra configurata | reverse complement strand
TACTTCATTTTAAAATAAATATCCTACTAACCAATGATCATTATTAATCTTCTTCTCTTTTGTCATAAGTACTAAAATTCTGTATTTTCAGTGATTCTTACAAAAAAGAGCTTTTCAGCAAACCTTTAAAAATAGAAAAAATACCTCATACATCTACAATTTTATCACACTAGCGTCATTGACAAACTCTTTATCACCGCATTCACAATCCACAGATTAAATAAAATAAGCGCAATCACTTTATAAAAAAAAACACTCGTTCCCGATCCCCCACGCGGCAACGGTTTCGCGCTGTTCTGCCAAGTACTTTTCTTTAGTCTTGATTAGTATCGTTTCGCGGGCAGCCGCCATAAGATTTATTTACAATGTTCATTATTGCAAAGTTTTCGCCGAGATATTGTTGTTGTGAAGTTCTTTAGACAAAGGTCAGAGCCGGGCCTAATCACAGTTCGTTACGTTTTAGCGTGGGAGCTTAAATATTTTAGAACGTAGGCTGGTGTCCTGCCTGGCTTATCTAGAGGACAACATTGTAAAATATTAATAAGTTTAATCATTANGCCTAATCACAGTTCGTTACGTTTTAGCGTGGGAGCTTAAATATTTTAGAACGTAGGCTGGTGTCCTGCCTGGCTTATCTAGAGGACAACATTGTAAAATATTAATAAGTTTAATCATTACACGTTCATTTAAAATACAAGAATATGTCATGATCATGAACCAGACTGCCACTTTTCAAGATTGATTCTTTTTTTTAAGAGTGAGTTGAATGCTTTAATTAATATAACTTACTCAATAAAGACATGTAATCAAAGGCACCTAATCATAGGGGTCCTCTGTCAGTGGTCTTAAAGTCTATCAATTTCCAAATCCGTACCTCATCCCCATTATCATCAACAACCGCTGAGCATGGCATAGCTCAGTTCTTGTGCCTATCCTATCCCCACGTTTTTGTGCCAACCCGTATAATTCATACAATACAAATCAATAAATTTCAAGATCATTGAAGTTCATCCAGCTCAGACACAATACCATTAGAATCAAGCCAGATCATGCAATTATTTGTCCTGTATCGGCTATAGGTACGCAAGACAATTGATAGAATGTGACAATAGCCAGCCAATAGGCTAACGACGGGATCGCTTAGTGTTAGTCCGATCTCAACTGTAACTTGAAGATATATGTACTGTAGGTTGGTATTACTGGATTGAAATGATGCCAAATGGTGGAGGTGTCATGTTCATGTCGCTTTGATGTTATAAAAAAATAGTAAAAGTAAATAAAATTATTGGTAATTCGATCAATATTTTAGTAACGTTTTCCAATCAGTTTGGTTCGTGTTTTTACTTTGAGATAGTCAGTTCTAATTGAAAAGAAAATGCAACTGATTTTCAGCTTGCTTCAGCTTGCTTCAGATTCCAAGAATAACTGTCTAATTTCCATACGATTTACTTTTGCTATGTTTGAACGTAGTACCTGGAAAAACAAATAGATATTTTTTTCTTTTTACGGTTTTCCATTAATCTCCGGTTTCTGTGAAAAAAATATCGACCCGCCTCAAATTAAAAGTAAATCAAGTGTTGCGATTGGCTGCTGAAAACTCATTTAACCTATCACAGCTGGATATCGCGCATTTGACAATGTATCACAATAATTATGTGATCTCTAATTTCGTTAGAGAAACTGGGCCTTCATTTAATTAAAAAAATGGCTTTTTTACAAGCTTTTATAATATTTAATGAGGGATAATACCTACCAATACATTGCCTTAAAACATTGGCAGCAAAATCCATATTTCACGTGAAACCGTTATTTATTTAGTCCAACATGTTTTTTTCACGAGTTCCACTACCTTTCAGCTTTTATTGGTTTAGCGTCACGCTGAAAACCTAACGGAGCCTTTCTGTACTACTAAATCAATATCGTGGCTTTGGCATTAACATATTAGACGATATACCTAGATAATGAATTATATTTTACAAGGAATTCTCGTAGTCGTAAGTATACTTATTTTGGTGAACAATCAAGAACTATACTCTATTTTTCTTAAAATCGATGGCATTGTTACTGTTGTGCAATATGTTATTAAAAGCTACTTTGCTCCATGTTGCAAGAATCGTGTATTTTTCCAAATAAATTGCATTAGGCCCTCATCGATAGTGAAGCTTTTTTTCAGTACAGACGCCAGCACATCAAGCTACAACAATCTGTCAAATTTCTTGAATAGATTTTCAACTATATCGCTAAAACATTAGGTTCAAAGTTGATTGGGATAAATTGATAGTTTCGGGTAGCTTGATGTCTGTACAACAATTTTCATAATTGAATCATTATTTCAGATTATTATCTACCTTTTACAAACAAACAATTCTTTTTCCAACTATTTTTGTCTGCTTCCAGTCTACCCGCATGCAGTTTAGAACCAGAATTTTCCATGAAGCGACTACCTATCTGACATTCACGACCCAGTAACTGGTTATTTCCTGGCTTCTGACTAAAGTAATGACAGCCGGAACGGCTCATCGTGCTTTCTGAGGCACGGAGGAGTCTTGCTTTAATAAGATGGTCACCCATCTACAAACCGACCTCATCAAGCGTTGCTTAACCTCACAGATCGACCCGGGCGGCTGTTATTACTTAGCCACGATCAACCATTTACTTTAATCATGAAACAAAAACGGTCTCCCTTTCGCATCCATTCTATAAGTACGACGATCGATATCATTTCAAATGGTTTACAGCATTCCCCACGTCCCCAAGCGGTAACAACCGAGACAGTTTTCTTTAACAAATCATCGCAGAACGAACTGCGATCCTGTCACTTTATTTCATAAGGTGGTAACAGATCTTCCACTTCAGAACTAACTTATTTGAGTACGCAGGGCTTGTTTAAAAAGACAAATCGATATACTACCCCAGCTCTAGTGACAAATGGTTCTGTATTTGGGCTGTTAAGAGGAACGAATGAGAATATAATAACTACAGTGTGAAACGATGCAATAAAATCTCTTTATTACATAAGTAAAAAAGTGTAAAAAAAGTGGTAAATGTTCCACCATAGTATATCTTTTTTCTCTAAATCTATACTTCTATGTCTATACTAATATTATTTAAATGCGAAAGATTGACTTGATGAAATTTGGCACAGAGGTAGATCATTGTCTGGAATAACACATAGGATACTTTTTATCCCGGAAGTATGTTCCCATGGGATAATTTTCGTCATTCACGCTGGCGAAACCGCGGGTAGAAGCTGAAGAATAAAGTCGCTGTCTGCCTCTCCGCTGACTTCTAAGCCACGCAACACATTTTGATACGATTTTCACTAATAAACGAGGAAGTTTTAATATACTTTATGTGAGTATTTAATTTGCACCCGTGCAAAGCAACATAATACTTAGGTATAATTTATTTTATTTCTACAATAAGCAGTCTATGACCTATCTGAAATTCCGCACGCCTCCTTTAATTTTATACTTTCAATACATATGATATCTACCCTGTCTACATAAGTAGAAATAATTACACCGTTTTCAGAATTTCTTATATTCAAATCTAACCGGTGACTGATAGAACAAGAACGTAGTACCTAATACCCTTAATAATACATAGGTCATAGTAGGTACCTACCAAATTCTAACATATGTTAGCGTTAGAGCTTTAAAAATCTGTACGTAAGTACAGACTAACGGCTGGTTTCAATAACGTATAGATCTATCTTTGACCAACTGATTAGCTATTAACAATAGCTGAATCATCATGTTTTATAATAGACGTCATCTTTGTTAATAGGTAGGTACCTACGTTATTGAGACCGGCCGTAAGGGACACTATTAGATTCAATCAACGCTTGCTATAGTAGATAGCAACAAAAAAGTGATTTCTTAAAACCAAACTTACTGCAAACTTAATACCTATATTTAATTTCAACGACAAACAGCTTGTAAACGTCCTCGTTATTCATCTATTGATCTCATCACAAGTGTCAGGAGCTTGGGTTTTAAAAGAGCCATATAATACCAATACCCCAGTACCCTAGGGGAAGTTGGTCCCAACTCCGATCACTTCGCCGCCCCGCGCCGAGTATCTGTAACCGGTAACAAGTTACGAACGCTATGGGTATGCGTTGGAATGACATGGCAAATGTTTGTCTGTTGAGTGTTGGCTTGTTGGTGGAAGATGTGTTAGATATGACCAACATTCATATTGGTGTCATTTGTTGGCTTGTTGGTGGGACATTGTCTTAGATTTTGGCTTACCTACTAACATATTGTGGTCGTTTTTGTTAGATACCCCCGGATTCTGGAAAAATATCGACCCGTCGTAAGTCAAGTGATGCGATTGACTGTTTTTTTTTTTTTTATTCTTTGAATTATAGGGACTTTTATAACGCACAGCGTATGCCAGTCCCATCGTAACCTAATACAATAAACACAAACATCCAACATACTTCCAACTGATCAATGTATCAGGGCCATAAAGTCGAACAACTGCGATTGACTGTTGAAAACTCATTCTAACAACCACACCAGCGAAAAAGGCTTTTTTTTGCATGGGAAATCATCAATTGACTCCTCGTACTCTGGGCGAAGCGGAAGGGCATGTACTGCTTCGCAGAAGGAGGTGACTGCTTCCCATGCCCTCTCGCTCCGAAACAAGGAATGAACCAGGGCCGGGCGCAAGAGGTCGCCATCGCCGATCACAGCTATGAGGACACGGCGGTGCTTTGCCCAAGCAGGGCAGACCTCCACCGTATGCCCCACCGTGTTCTCCGGGCGATCCACAGAGAGTGGTGACAACTGACACCCGGGCGTGTCCTCCCGCCGAATCCGAACAGGTACCTCCCGAAGTCCCGACGCAAATAAAAGAGGGGCAATTAAATATTAAAGGGGCTCCCATACAATAAACATGTTTTTTTCAGTTTGTGGTACGGAACCCTTCGTGCGAGAGTCCGACTCGAACTTGGTCGGTTTTTATTTCGTGCCTAACAACACCAATTATTTTAAACCTGGCAACCCTTCCGAAACTTTACCGATAAACTGTTGTTTTTTTAAATGTAAGCTAACCCACAGCTAACAGCTTATCGGAAAAGTCTAGTAAAGATTAAATATCACGAAAAACTCTATTCCTCGTACATTTGAATCGAAACACTAACACAACTGACAAAAAAAAACTAGGTAGCGGCGGAAAAATTGTTTTTATTCGACGATACCAAGAACAAGCTTTTTTATTATTTGTTCAGTCTAACTCGTGATCTGAAAATATGTACTAAGGAATTTCCTAGAACTCACTGAGGCTCTGTATGTACATAAGTACAGGGTCTCAGTGATTCATTTAAATAATAAAATCACCAGAATATCAACAGTATAAACAAATCTTTGCTGGGGAGTTGTTGCGCCACTTCTTCTTCCCAGCTATAGCACTAGGAAGTGGTGACGGGCGGGCGTTATGGGGGACTGTCTTTATGTAGAACTTTGAAGTTCAAAAAGTGCTGGCACTCAGACTAATTTGAATAAATGACTTTTGATTTTAATTTTGTTATTCGAGTTGTCAAAATGGTAAAATATGGAAACCATTAAATCTATGAATTCAGTTTTTTTGCAACTCTAAAATAAACTCTTACAATATTACAATAAACTACAACAGTGAATAAACATCTTTTCTCAATCTCGATTTCCCTGTTCATAAAACTATACAGGAAAATACCTACCCACTTTATTCAGGTATTTCTTTAGCAAACGATTATTAAAACTAAGACGCTATGCGGTATACCCACTTATTGTTAGTACATATATACGTTCGGGGCAATGAACAGACGACTGACAGACTTTCCAAGTCAGAACTTTGCCCTTACAAAACCATTTCGTTACAAGGTTGTCTACGATACGTACCACAGATATCGTTAGTATAATGTCGCTCATTATAGGTATTTAAGTATTCTAAAGTAACATTATGAAGCGGGAACATTGTTTAGATGCTTGTAAATAAATAGGTAAAAATAACACTTTTACACGTCAATGTTATATGGTCAGTTCTTAAACTAGATGAGGCTGGTGTTTCCTAGCCGAATTACCCTGAGAAGAAACTAATAGAATAGAGTAGAGTAGAGTAGAATTTAATTGAATTGAATTGAACTGAACTGAATTGAATTGAATCGAACCGAAACGAATCGAATCGAATAGAATAGAATACTCTTTATTATGTACAGCATATAAGTTACAGAAAATATTGATAAGGAAAACATAACATTGGGCGAATAACTATGGTCATAGAGATAGATATGGACAAATCAAGACTAGAAAACCTTCTAAACAGAACAGATAGTAAGCCAACTCGCGGTGTGGTATATGCAAATTAATTGCAGTATTAGTATTCTTTACATCACTAGTTATGCACAAACTAAACATTAGCATAAGAATAGGCGAATGATGCGGAATAAATATTATACTGCTACTATTTATAAGAATTGTGTTGACTGCAAGTAGGTTTGTTGTTCCAAGTTTTATCGTGACACCAATAACGCTAGTGGTCACGTGAGGGTAGGCAGAATAATTATGTTACTCGCGTTTTAACCTGCCAGAGTTGCGGAATTTGTTCGAAAGAGTCCCCGCGGCCCTGGTACGCAAGGGGCTTTAGAAGGAACACGGATGGGTTTTAGTCAGTAAGAGTCTGACACGCCCTTTCGCTCCACCCAGAGCGGAAGAAGTCATTTGATGATTTCCCATACTTAAAAAAAAAAAAACTCGCGTTCTAACAGGGATGCGTATACATATGTACAGTAGACGAAAGTCTATGTGCGCGATGCTGATGACATATGGAACTGAAACGTGGTCCTTCTCAATGGGCCTCATCAGAAGTTGAAAGTCACCTAGAGATCAATGGAAAGGGGCTCGGAGTTCCTTAGGTGATCGAATCAGGCATGAAGAAATCCACAGGAGACCGATGATTGCCTGGGTTGCGGAATTGTTCGAAAGAGTTCCCGCGGCCATGGCATGTAAAGGGCCTTTGAAGGAACACAAGTGCTTTTTATTCAGTAAGAGAGACTCCCTCCTGCTCCATCCAGAGCGGAAGGAGCCATTTGATGATTTCCCATCCACAAAAAAAAGAGACCAAGAATAGTGAAGGGAGCGTGTTTTGTAGCGTTCTTCCTCAATTTAAAGTAAGCAGTTTCAAATTTTCTATAGAAAGTGAGAAATCACGCACGCACAGATAATTTTCCCTCTATCATTTAAAAAGGTTTAAAGTTTATTATGGTAATTTCGTTTTACCAAGGCAAGTTCGTTCATTGCCCTTTTCCTAATATCACTTTGTAGGAAGCCCGAAAACTATATAAAAATCTATCGTTGTTCATAGGTAAAAAATATTGAGGATCACTTTCTATTTTTTTAATAACGAGTCTAGATAAACGTAGGTACGTGGATCAATGATCGCTTTTGTCGTACTAAAACTCAATATCTATACGAATATGTTATGAATAGTTACGCAGTTTGTATAGAAAACTATTGAGTCCTAAATAATTAAAATATTAATGGCGTGCCCGACTGTAGCCATACTAGCCATCAATGGAACCATATTTCCACCTCCTCTATGTAAAATACTTATAGTTAATAGGTTACTTCTGGGCAAGCCTACTCCATCTTCGACCACACCATAGCTTACCATTAGGTGAGATAGTCAAGTGGTCAAACGTATGCCTATCAATTGTAAAATAAGTTATTCAGCTGCATCCAGCTGGACTGGAAGCCGTCGGCAATGTAGTTGGGAAAAGCCTAGGCAGCTCACATATTCATGACTTTGATGTTCCACCTCCACTACTTCTCGGTACATTCTCCTACAGATCACCCTGCTTCCTCATGGAAAAACAACCAAGGATTTACTTCATCTTTGTCTGCAAGTTTGGTGTTGTTTCGGTTTGAGTGTTGGTACGGCGGTCTCCAGTCGGCTAACAGCCGGTCTCAATAACGTATCTACCTTTAACCAACTGTCAAATCAGCTACCAACAGTAGCTAAAACGTCATGTTACAAATGCAAAAATGACGTTTCAGCTACTGTTGGTAGCTAATTCGACAGTTAGTTAAAGGTGGATACGTTATTGAAACGGGCTGTGAAACCACAGGATGGCCCACCTAAGCACATATGATACACAGTTAAAATCACCTGTAGAATGTTACAGTGCTAGAAAATACCTCTAAGGTACGTAGATACTTACAAAAAACAACATAATATTTCATTCCAGTTCCCCAGTTTATAAAAATAAACTTAAAAGACAATTTTCATACCAAGAACTGGGCGTAACACTTAGGTATATGGGTATTTTAAAAATGTCCGTTTGGGTGCACACTTTCAATTTTTCGCTTCATTTGGAGAAAAACCGGGCGGAAAATCCCCTTTTCATAAAACTGACTTTTCCATTTTCCCATCAATTTATTTGGGTTAACTAATTCCTATAATTCAGTAATCAATTAATTAAGCTTCAAATCAAGATGATTAATTTGTAAATGAACCATGTAACCGCCTCTAATTTATCTCGGTTCGAGGGCAATGACCTACATAATTTTGTGCTCCCGTCTCACAACCTCACTATCCTAGGTCTCCTACTGAAAGGTCCAAGTAATCCTTTTAGCAGAATGTTGGAATAAAGTCCAATACACATAAGTACGTAAATGTCGACGAATTTCCTATTTCTTTCACTCAGTTTCCAGGAAAAAGAAAAGTTTTGGTGGCTTTTCTTGTAACTGAATTGGTGTTTCTGAAGTCCTGGTACTCTTTTCGTGTTACAGTTACAGGTAAAAGGAAAGCTTAAACGAAATTAATACCTATAAGAAAACATAGATTTTAGGACTTCATAAAAACCCCAAATTGATTCATTAGTAAGTATACTATTTTCCAGATACAAAATTCATATCTAGGAGGAGTTTAATAAGGGATAAAAGTTTGTATGGAAATCCAAATTTTTGCCAGTGGGAAGACCCAACGGCATGTTAACTAAGAAAGATTTTTGAGAACATTTAACATTCACAATTCAAAATGGCGTACCACTTTTCTAAACCCACTATCATATCGCAAAAATTAGTCCTCACTCCACAAAGCCCTTAAAACTAATCCGAGTGTAAATTAGAGTAGATAAAAGAATTTGTTACCCCCATTGTAAACTTCGGGAGATAAATAGCAGAGTCAAAAAATACAGTCGTACGAAAGTTAAGATCCTTAATGATAATATCCACGCTTCCTTTACTTACCTAACTTTAAGCTTTTACTATGACAGCTGTTATAAGTTGTCTGTAATTATTACAAAGTAATAGACCTGTAAGTATCTTATTTTGAAGACAGTATTAAACTGAGACTTCTGCCGGTCGATTCTGGAAAAAACTCACCATGAAAGTAAGGTGAAGTGAGCTATCATTCCAGCCGGTCGATTCCGTAAACATGTCGAACTGAAGGCTTGGGTGAAGTGATCACGAGATGAGCTGTCAATCCATATTATCAAGATGTCACGTGATCACGAAGTGAGCTGTCATTCCATCTTTATTATATGAATTGACAGTTCACCTCGTGATCACTTCACCCAAGCCTTCACTTCGACATGTTTATAGAATCAACCGGCTCTTCATGCTAGGGATTGACAACTCACTTCAAACTCACTCCATCTAAGTTACCACGGTGAGATTGTTACAGAATAGCTCTACTGAATTCATAGTTTTGAGGCAGAAGTAGTACTACTTAACACA
Source organism: Mamestra configurata (assembly GCA_002192655.3). Classification (NCBI taxonomy): domain Eukaryota; kingdom Metazoa; phylum Arthropoda; class Insecta; order Lepidoptera; family Noctuidae; genus Mamestra; species Mamestra configurata. Next base: position 2,279 of record NDFZ01000851.1, on the reverse strand, counting down.
AACNTGACAGCTGTTATAAGTTGTCTGTAATTATTACAAAGTAATAGACCTGTAAGTATCTTATTTTGAAGACAGTATTAAACTGAGACTTCTGCCGGTCGATTCTGGAAAAAACTCACCATGAAAGTAAGGTGAAGTGAGCTATCATTCCAGCCGGTCGATTCCGTAAACATGTCGAACTGAAGGCTTGGGTGAAGTGATCACGAGATGAGCTGTCAATCCATATTATCAAGATGTCACGTGATCACGAAGTGAGCTGTCATTCCATCTTTATTATATGAATTGACAGTTCACCTCGTGATCACTTCACCCAAGCCTTCACTTCGACATGTTTATAGAATCAACCGGCTCTTCATGCTAGGGATTGACAACTCACTTCAAACTCACTCCATCTAAGTTACCACGGTGAGATTGTTACAGAATAGCTCTACTGAATTCATAGTTTTCAGGCAGAAGTAGTACTACTTAACACTAGGTACTTAATACAAAACTGTTTAGACAAACGTTGGTCATCTGTATAAGGTTTGCGTCTTTCTTTTGTTCGTGAATAGATTTGGTGCTGCAATCTCTTTAGTAGCGTCAGTTATTTAAAAAACAAAAGTTATAGCTTAAGCTAAGCTTAGATTGCCAGGGTTACGGAATTTGTTCGAAAGAGTCACCGCGGCCCTGGAACGCAAAGGGCTTTAAAAGGAACACGGATGGGTTTTAGTCAGTAAGAGTCTGACACGCCCTCCGCTCCACCCAGAGCGAAAGAAGTCATTTGATGATTTCCCATCCTTAAAAAAAAAAGCTTAGCTTAGATAACGTGTATTTGTCGCAGCCATCTAGCTTAATCAGCCGATTCATTAAAACCTTTTTATTAAACTGCGCCGTTTAATCAGCGACATAAGTAACATGGGCAAGTCATTAAACGATATTGAACCAAAGATGTCACTTAGGTCACATCGGCGGGTAACCTATTAATCGGCTAATTAAGCCATTTGGCAGCGACATAATTCGCACCCTTAGAATTAAGTGAGCTAACGCAAAAACTGCGAGCGACCAGCAAGAAAATCTTAAAAAAAGTAGTGTTAGGTAAAAAAAAACTCTCCCGTGACCTATTTATATTTATATATTTAGATATATTTGGACTATTTTTCACCACAGGGTCATCAGGGTCATTTCATCAGTTATATATCAAAATTAAAAGTACCTAACCTAACAGGAATTTTGAGTTAGGTCACTTTGATTCTTAAGTTGCGATATCTATTAAAAAAAAAACCAGAAAAAAAAATATTTAAAAAAAATCCAGTAGTCACGCGTTCCAAAGCTCAGTAGCTCTGGCAAAAAGCTTCACAACTTACTATAAACTAACAAACTCAATAATTCAATCAACAGCCACCGAGATTTATAATCCTGTCACTACATGTACCAAATAGGACACTGAAATTATAAGTCCACACAACCAACCAACCAAGACGCGCTTACATTGTAAAAGCTGCTCGAAAGTAGTTGAGAATAGCTCGGAATAGCTCAAGCTCTCATATTATGGCGTGTTAATGTGCAAACCGGCACTCTCGGGCAATAACAGCTACATACAAACATGACTCTTACTGTTCACTCTATAGGTACGTATAATAAACAGCAGAACCCGGTGTGTCTGTACATTGATAGACAAGTCATAAAAATTGGCTGTGACAGACAGACACACACACGAGTAACCCTAAGGGTACCGTTTTTGACGGACGTTCGGAACCCTAAACAGAAAGGGGCTAGGAGATTATCAAAGAGGAGTAATAGAAAAGAAATGAGCGATGTTTAGGATTATTATCTGTCTGACCGTTAACCGTTAGCCTCCAATATATACTTAGATCTCTAACTGTTGCAAGATAACACGCGGACGAAGACAAAAGCAAAAGCTAGTCGACTAATAAATCTTGAGGGCGATCAAAGAAGATAAAATAGCTCTTCAAGGGCACTTGGCAGATCGATAAACGCCTTATATTATATGTCGAAATAGCTTTGCTATAACAATATGAGAGGAAATACATACAAATGTCAGCATTATTTGTAGCTTCTTGTTTATTTTTAATCTTCGTATAATTGTTTACACATTGTTTTATTCATGTATTACTCTCAATAGAGATGTTCGCAGATTTATGCTATTTCAATACTTTATACAACTGGTTTTTTTGTTAAATATCTGAAAACCTTCAAAAAAATAGAAGAAGCAGTATTTTTTTTTCAAAATCTCGAAATTCGGCGGAGTTGTTAGCGTTTTAAAGCCTATAAATACGTGA
>NDFZ01000849.1:0-12002 GCA_002192655.3 Mamestra configurata | reverse complement strand
CAGAAATAAGGGCTCACACACTTCAGGAGTTACCAGTCCTGTTGGACGAAGACACATGGAAGGTTAGTATAAAACTAACCAGCTTTATTCCGCGACTTCACGACCAGATCCTGTCTCATAGGACACCGTGACGTTTTTCTGGGAGGGATTGTAGCTTATGGCACTCAACTTTTAATCGGTGTTAAACATTTTGTAACCGGATCAGTATTCTCTTGGCCTATGGAGTCCCGTCTCTCGGTATGTGTAAAAAACACAGTTCTACACGCAGAAACCATCCGGGGCCAGGCCTATTTCTTGTGTGCTGTATAGCACACGAGAAATAGGCAAAAAGAACCACCGAAGGGTCCCATTCCTGGGATTTTTGAAGTGAAAACTTCTTTAGGCGCGTTGAGCACTTTTTGGGTGCACAAAAATCATGGAACTTGCGTCATCGTCATCGAACGCTTTCCATGGAACTCGCGTCATCGTCACCGAACGCTTTCCAAATTCAAAAATAATAATCTAATAGCTCGACGATACAATTCACAAGTTACTCATGTTTTTATGAACACTTAATAACTTTTAATTGCAGGTCCCTTGGCAACAAAACAGTCATTCAGGCATAAGGTAGATAATTCTGACGAAGAAATAAGGGGCCCTGGTTTTGGCCGAATGCATGGAACACGTATGGAAGGTTAGCAACTCAACATAGTTTTTTAAAGTCAATATTGATAGGCTCGCCTTTGACCAAAATCTCAACTGATGTGATCGACGATGGAGCACGCTTGCCTAGAATTAACCTATTCACTCTTGACTTAAAGACTCCCAGGTTGTAGCTATCAGGAAATACAGACTCCAGCCGGCAATTACATTCCTAAGCTGTACACATAATGAACATATTCCCAAAATACTTTGTGCGTATGAGTGCTTATGTTAGACGAAAGACGTCCACTGCTCTACACAAGCCTCCCCGTCGCCACATCGACCGGTTGTGCTTTTCTCTCCATCGCATCATCAGTCCACCTTGTGGGAGATCTACCAACGTTCCATCTTCCGGTATACGGATGCCAATGCAGGCATAGTCCCTTGCCCACCGCCACTTAAGCTTTTATTCTTCGGGCTATGTTGGTAACCTTGTTTCTCCTGAGTTGCAGGCCCCTTGGTACCAAAGAAGTCATACAGAAATCCGGCGTTACATATGTCTGACGAAGAACTGAGGAGCCCTGGTTCTGGTCGAAGACATGAAGGTTTGATAATATTACTAACTACTAGCTTTTGATTCTTGACTTGCTGCCGTAATTATAAAGAAGTCAGTGACAATGTCACTTAGGAATAGTTAAGCACCCCTGCTTAAAAAGCATTCAATTTCAAATCGCAGTATCATCTCAGATATATATATCCTCGCCAATATCGAAAACTTGTCGAAATAAACAGAAATTAAAGGTGAAGGTCCTTACAAATACGAGAATTGCACCTCTGATTTGTGGGCCTAGCATGATTTTTTTAAGTTACAGAAAAAACTACTACCCCATAATATTTTGGTTTCATTTTATACGACATACACAATTAGTATCATACAAAAATATGAATATATATATAATATAGTATCGAATTCAAATAAAAATTATGTTCGAAGCGAGTGTTATGGTTATTATTAAATTTTACGTTACGTTAAAATATTATATATATAATATACATCAAAATATTCTTGCTAAGTCTTTATATCGCATAAAATTAAACCAAAATACTATGGGTTTGTAGTTTTTATATTCAAAATTCATTTATATACGTCAAAACATTAGCGCTAGGCTCTTTGTACTTCTAAAGCCTACCTTATATAAACGTAAAATTAATCAGCCGACAAAAATATTATCAGGTATTTTATTTACAGGTCCGTTAGCACCAAAGCAGCCGTACAAGAATAGGAATAATTCAGACGATGAATTAAGGAGCCCCGGTTCTGCGCGTAGACATGAAGGTTTGAATACATACCTTGCTTTTTCCGTGGTGTTAATCCATGAAGTATTTCATAAGAATCGTGGTTTTTTTTCGGGATGAAAATTAGCCTGCGACATTGGGCGAATTGTGGGGAATGAACTCACCACCTCACGACTTCATTAAACCCAAACACTAGCTTTGATCGTGAAAATCAGCACTCAATTGATTGCATACCCAAATAGGCCGCTCTAAATATAGTTTGGCGAAATGGAGGATCATTTTATCCATCAGTGCGAGTGCGGTGCGGTTCAGACTGTCCTCTTTGCTGGAGTTCCCGAATCGTCAGTGAATTTGTAACAGTGCGTAAGTCAAAAAAATGTACTTTACAGGAGACTAATAAAATAATCAAAATAACATTTGTTACCAACCCTTGATGTATATATGTATATTTGGAAAAAGGAATTAAAATTAGTCAGGCCAGCTTTCTCCTTTCTGATTGGTCGGATGAAAGCGCATGAACAATCTTCATCGAACCCGCCAAAAATGACGCGCTGTTAAAACTTCACTGACGAAATGTCCATTCACCTGCACCCTNTTCATAAGAATCGTGGTTTTTTTTCGGGATGAAAATTAGCCTGCGACATTGGGCGAATTGTGGGCAATGAACTCACCACCTCACGACTTCATTAAACCCAAACACTAGCTTTGATCGTGAAAATCAGCACTCAATTGATTGCATACCCAAATAGGCCGCTCTAAATATAGTTTGGCGAAATGGAGGATCATTTTATCCATCAGTGCGAGTGCGGTGCGGTTCAGACTGTCCTCTTTGCTGGAGTTCCCGAATCGTCAGTGAATTTGTAACAGTGCGTAAGTAAAAAAAATGTACTTTAGAGGAGACTAATAAAATAATCAAAATAACATTTGTTACCAACCCTTGATGTATATATGTATATTTGGAAAAAGGAATTAAAATTAGTCAGGCCAGCTTTCTCCTTTCTGATTGGTCGGATGAAAGCGCATGAACAATCTTCATCGAACCCGCCAAAAATGACGCGCTGTTAAAACTTCACTGACGAAATGTCCATTCACCTGCACCCTAGATGACTTAAACAACGCCTCCAATGCTGCAATAATTGTGGCCACTTGCTGGACCCATTCGGTATAATTCAGAATAGTGTAGATAACATTCTACCGCCTGAGGGAGGCCTATGCCAGCAGTGGAAGTTATTAGCTGATATGATGATGAGATAACATTTATTAGGCACAGACAAAGGTACAGCAAGCAGCAAGTAAAATAATAGAAAATAGTAGGTACAGAATTGCTCTGTGCGTTCCCATTTCCCATACGGGAAGAGTTACCATCCCAGCATTTGCTGGGCGTAAGGCACCTTTTGGTGTATCGTCAATTTGATGAACAACAAGAAGAAGAAGATATTTATTATTATTTTGTTAGATATTAACACAGGTCTTCTCTTAACAGCTCCCTTGGTACCACCAAACAAACCGTACAAGAGTAAGTCATTAGAACATTCACTGGAAGAACTAAGGACTCCTAATTGTTCCCGGAGACGCGAAGGTTTGAAAATATTAAAGTATTATATGAATTACCTTCCTAGCTTCGTGGACTGTGATGGGCGACTAATGCAGGTGCAGCAAATCTAACGAAAAACAAAAATTATACTCATACGGAAGATACAAATATATATAAGTACTATATAGTCCTCCTTGCCGATTTCGACAACGCCGAGCCCATGACACTACTTCCTAGCGAGTGCCCTATATGACTCGCTAGACCGAATTTGAATTTAAATACCCGATCACAGCTAAGGCAATACAGCTGACCGGCGGAATTAAAAGTATAATTATATGAGGGCTTGGGTCTCTCTTTACGTATTTGGCGTTTTTCGTTTATGGTTTCAAGTCGCTGTTTTTCGAACATTTTAATGCGCCAAGACGACCTATGTGAAACGAGCCTCTCCCAACCGGATGGGTCAATAGCGCTTAAATACTAGGTCCAAAAGTTAGTGAGAGCAATTCTTCCCTTTATATAGAAAACTTAAAACTGCTATCTGTCAGGTCTCCGTTATCTTCCATTGCTCATCAAGTTTCATTCGAATTTGTTTATCAAGAAACACGGAAGGAGTCATTTGCTGATTTCCCATAAAAAAAAGCTTTCATTTGTAGATCTTTGGTAGTCGTTACGGGAATCAGAAGTCTGAAATTCTGATTCCAGTATTACCGAAGGAAGTCGTGTGCCCCAGTCATTGGACTGTGGAGGTCAGATATGCAGTAGCTCTATGAAACGTACTGATACCGGGCTACATCCGGTTAAACTTAAAGAGGACCGAAATACACTGTGCCATTTTAGTCGTATTACAACGGCAGTCTACTTCATCTATCCAATGAAAACGGAATGATTAAAAAAATTTAAAACATTATTCATTACCATGGCGCATGACGTAGTTTGAAACATCCTATAGCGAGCGCAGTCCGAGTCTGGTGTTCCAATGAAGGCGTGGAATGAAACGGCGACAATTTTTTTGATACGTAAACATTATTAACAGGGTTTTTCATAATTCTCCGTGTATTATTGGAAAAAAGGCGGATTAATTTGNAAAAAAGCTTGACGGCTTGAATATCATTTGACCGTCAGTTTGCGTACGAAAATCCAAATGTAAGTTCATGTCCATTAACAAGTCCTCGTTTTACAGGTCCATTGGTACCGAAGCAGTCATACAGAAACAAAACACCAGATGATTCCGACGAAGAAATTATGACTCCTAGTTTTGCTCGTAGACAAATAGAAGGTCAGATTCTAATTAAAATGTAAATGTCACCGGAAAATGGATAACTTAAGAGATTGTAAACTCTCGATAAATTTTCAGTTGATAATTTATCGAGAGTTTACAATCTCTCAAGTTATTTTATAATCTTACGGAGTTTGCCATTTTCCGGAGACATAAATATATTATAAAATTAGGGTTGCCATCTTTTTTTGGGAGAAAAATAGTATTTTTAACAATTCATTCCAAAAATAAGTGTTTTTTATATTTCTATGGTACTTTTGGAAAATTCAGAAAAGATGTAGTACCTACACATTATTTATTTTTGCTTTTTTATTTTCGTTACTTATTTAAGACTCTTTTTTTGTTACTCTTTGGGAGGCGTGCAAGAACTATAGTCAGCAGTCCTACTATGACGTGCTAATGCCATCCAATTCCGATGATGTAAACGGGATAGTGCTATTTGCCATGTATAGCTCCGTCTCCCTCTTAGAGCGGAATTATGATCGTTTTAAGACTTCATAATAGGGCCCCAGGTTCACATTCAACGTTTTTATTTACACAGCATAAAATCAACAAACGTTTAATTTTAATCAGTGGCGAACTTTGCAGCCCTGAGAAAGATAAATGTTAAAGTGCGCGAAACGAGCTCGAAAATTCTAGCTCCTCGCCTCGGAATGGTTAGGTACATTTTTGACCTTTCATATAGAAATAGGAGTCAAATTGTGGGCACATGCAGAAAATGAGAAATAAGAGACTAGGATGCTAGAGGGAGTTTTGGCTTCCAGCTAAACTGAATTGTATTAACTTAGCTTGGCCTTGTATGGGATTTTATTAAAAATACTTCCCAAAATTTAAATTAGCGTTAAAAATATAAGAAGAATTTGTTTGTTTGTTTGAACGCGTAAATCTCTGGAACTTTCAATTGATTTGTTTTGGTTATCAATTTGGAAAATTACTTTTGTTAATGTAGCCACATTCATGAGGAAAGCTATATACTATACCTACGGGAACGGGAAAAAGTGGGACATGCGCGTACGAATAATAATAAAAGCTAGTATAGCATATAGTATGGATGCCCATTGCCCATATTCAATAATGTACCTTTCAAATGATGAAGGAACTATGATGAAGGTTCTTCTGTAACAGAGTATCTATACGGCCACATACCATCTGAACAACGACGTTGTAGCGACATCTATACCGCCCGATACAAACTAAAGATCTGACGTCAAACAAATCCTACATCGCGGTACAAAATTCTCCGTGCAATTTGAGAAAATCAAATTAATGTAGTGATTCAGGAGATTACCNGCCCATTGCCCATATTCAATAATGTACCTTTCAAATGATGAAGGAACTATGATGAAGGTTCTTCTGTAACAGAGTATCTATACGGCCACATACCATCTGAACAACGACGTTGTAGCGACATCTATACCGCCCGATACAAACTAAAGATCTGACGTCAAACAAATCCTACATCGCGGTACAAAATTTTCCGTGCAATTTGAGAAAATCAAATTAATGTAGTGATTCGACGAATACAGAATCTCACAGAATTCGCAACTTTAATATAACAACGCAATTATAAAATAAAAAAATAAACTAAATTATTCGTTTAAAACTCATAGCGGAATATAAATTCAATTACTCTATAGGGATAACGGATCTTTTTTTTTATTTAATATGGGTTTGTTCTTGACTCTAGTCTAGGTCATAGATGACAGAGAAAAAGTCGACGATGGAGCGAGCTTACCCAGAAGAAGCCTGTTCACTCTCATTTTGAAGAGATTAGGGTTGTATGCCTTCGGAAACACAGACGCAGGCAGAGAGTTCTACTCCTTTGCTGTGCACTACCTACTTAAATTGTACATTTTTTAATGAGTTTGGGAAATGTAATAATATAATCTAGTAAAATACCCTATTTTAGATAAATAGAGATGCTTGGATTATATAGAGAAGCTCGTGGCTAAATAATAACAGCCGCACGCCCACCCGTTATCTTCAAGGTTAAACAACGCTTGCCATGGCCGGTCTATGGATGGGTGACCATCTTAACATACCGATACTCCTCCGTGCCTCGGAAGGTACGTTAAGCCGTTGGTCCCGGCTGTCATTTGTAGATCTTTGGCAGTTGTTACGGATTGTCAGAAGCCAACAAATCTGACTCCAGTCTTGCCATGAAGTACAGTGTTACCCAGTTAAAGGGCTATGGAGGTCTGGTAGGCTGCCACTCTACAGTAAATACCGGTATTCAGCTGAATCCGGTTTGACTGGAAGCCGACCCCAATGTTGTTGGGAAAAGGCTAGGACGATGATGGGAGATGGTTTGATTTTATTACATTATTTACTTTACTTTTCAGCTAAGCTGGTACAATTACCGCCAATGGGACTTAATGCTTCTAAACCCTATAAAAATCCAAGTAAGTGTAAAATATATCTAAACTAAGCTAATCTAAACTAATAGTACCTGGAAGACCGTTTTTTTTTTGGTAAACGTTTTCTAAAAATGAAACCTAACTAGATCGATTTATTGCCCCCGAAACCCCCTTTTTTTTTAAGGATGGGAAATCATCAAATGACTTCTTCCGCTCTGGGTGGAGCGGAAGGGCGTGTCAGACTCTTACTGACTAAAACCCATCCGTGTTCCTTCTAAAGCCCTTTGCGTTCCAGGGCCGCGGTGACTCTTTCGAACAAATTCCGTAACCCTGGCAGGACCCCCTGCATACTAAATTTCGTGAAAATCGTTGGAGCCGTTTCCGAGATTCAGATTATAAATATGCTGCTCATATGCTCGTTTAAAGGTATTAGACAAAGAGGAAAGATTTATTTGTTTGTTTGTTTGTTATGATTTGGCTCAAAAATTACTTAAATGTTTTTAAACATGCTTTCTCCATTAGAAAGCTACAGGATTGACTTAAAACATAGGTTATATTTGATTTTCGACGAAAATTGCAATAATGTATCTCAAAGTAGCAACATTTTGCCTAATAAATTCATTATTTGGCGTGCGCTGAGAAAACTATTGATGATGCATAAAAAAATGTACTACATGATCAATGAAATTATTATTACTTATAAAAAAGTCTGGGAGGGAATAATCGTTAAGTCACAATGGCCGCTTTTTGTTCAAATTATTCAATCAAAACCCGGGTGTAATGGAAAAGTGGTGATTTAGGTATCATGATATTCCTGATCCATTTAAATGGTTTGATCATTAATGTTTGATGATTATGCATTTATCGTTTACTATATAACCATGGAAAGTGATCACTGTTTGAGGGCAAGTTAATAAAAGTAATTTCATATCATTCTTTCCAGTACCCTTACCACGGAGGACGTCGTCACCGCCAATGCCACCTGAGAAACCACCAATCTACCCTGCACCCAGTCAAGGTACCTACCTTCCTATATATCATATCATCACGAGAAGCCTAGCCTTGTCTCAACCATGTCCAAACCAATATTACATTAATAAAGTGACAGTAGAGTCACTTTATTAATGTAATACTTATTATTATTTTACTGAACTGTAAATGATGACGTTCAAAAGTGCCGTTTAATGGCCTAATTGAAATAAACGTTTTGACTTTGACTTTGACATGTTAGGGTCGGCTTCCAGTCTAGCCGGATGCAGCCAGTAGCCATTAATTTATTGCTCTTATCCTAATCTAAATGGCTTTCGTTCAACATGTATTTTTCTTCCATACATCTTCGCAAATGACTTAGTTCAATATCGTTTAATGACTTTCCTAGCCAAGTAGCGGAAAATATAACAGGGAGCTTACAGGGCCATCGACACGGATAGGTTAGGTTCATATTGTGGGACGGGAGCTAGAGTGAGCGAGCAAAGCGGGAAAACTTAGCTCCATTTCAATTTTATTTTTCTTTCTGTTTTGTTTGATATTGATTGTTGTTTGAATTTAGAATTCCCAAAATTGAATATTTCATTTATTTTCGTCACACTGTTACCTCTATTCTATGAACGGTTTGCAGTGGCGTGCGAAGGCTTTATACAATAGGAAGCCTGAAAAATTGTAGAAACGAAATTTTTTTAAAATTGGCAGTTAACTTTTTCAAGATTCGTTTCGCGTAATTGTCAAAAGCGCCATCTAGTATGGGTAGGTACTAAAAGACGTTACCACGACATCGCTTCTTTCACGTTAGTTCCATCAAAAACTAGTAGATGGCCTCAAAATGATCGAATTTGTTGTTTTGTTTGTAAATAAATGACTACTCTACACTATTGCTACAAAGCTTTAACTTCATAATTGTAAAGAATTATTTCATTACTTGACCAAAGTACTAAAAACGTACTTTTTTTTCCTAGAGAAGATTGTTTGATTTGGTGTTCACAAAAACTACAAATGGGATGAGATGAAATCACAATCACGTGTATTATTATATAAATTTGTCTCATCTTGTTCCTGGGCACCAGCTAAGTTTATCATAACTTAATAGGTAGGTATCAAACAACCGAATGATGAGCTTTTATTGATATATTTCGAGTTTTTGCGCCTATGCACCTATGGGGTGCAAGCGACATTCTCGTTGAAAATACATAGGTACCTACTTGTCTCAGAAAATACTCTTTAGAGAGTCGTAAAAGTCTATAAATTTAATGTTTGTTTTGTATGTACATACCTTTTCCACCAACAAACGACCAACACACGATGGTTTACTTCTAAGTTCACATAATTTTGTTTTGCTAGTCAGGAAGAACTCGTAAAGCTATTTCACTTTCATCACTCACAAACTCGTAGATTCATCGGAAAATGCGGCAACAGTAATAAGTATCACATTCACATAATTTTAATTAGAAAACTACCATAACTGTAGCACCTCAAAATATCGTTCCGAATTATAGGTATTATATTCAAAACATTACTAGGTATCTGCTGATTTACATTGCGTCATCGCATTGCGTGCACTGCACATTACAAGTTCAAAATTCACTTCACGCAGGTTTCAACTCAGGCGAACATCATTAGTTACGCCTGGCTTTAAAATTCAAAGAAATACGACGATTTTTTTAAATTTTAATCTACAATCCTCTCAGTTTTTGCCTAGAAATTGACAATTTGTAGGAAAAACTGAGAGGTCCGAGAGTCCGAGACGCCAAATGGAAAAGCCATCTGTGCGAGAGAGAAGGCGCGCTTGGTCCTCGGATTGGCTACAGTATCTGTGGCAAGATTGGCAAGGATGCGCGCCATTATTTTGTTATGATTTGACCGCGCGGTGAATTGCGCGCGAATTTAAAAATTGAGATTGATCTTTACATTTATTTTACTTTTGTAAAATTGGGCTATAGTGATCAGTGTTAACACTTACGATTTTATATAACAAGCCGGGCGTAACTGCCAGGCCCATAGATATTATTTCTATGGCCAGGCCGTTCATTAAATGTTGTATTAGAAATTAGACATTGGCTGGATTTCATTTAGGCCACTGATTAAATGACGACGTCCAATGAAAAGGCTAGGCAGCCAAGTATGCTGATAAAGCCCATTGGCTGCGACATTATAAATTAACGTCGGAAAATAATTATAATTTTCAAATTATAATTATTTTTCCGCCAGTTCATTTGCGTAGCTTATTGCGTCAACACAAAGTTAATATTTATGCTTATTTGTTCCTACATACGCAAATCAATATTAATAAGTAATACTGTAGTCCCTACAGTTTATATAAAATGTAAGGAAAACATTTTTCATAACACTTCGGTCTAAGGCTCGTAATACAAGCATGGAAGCATCGTTTTTGACCACTTTTAAAACAGACTGTAAAAGATCATTTGTCGTCTCTACTTGTGTTATCTGCTTTAAGTTCATCATTGTCATTGTATTTATTGATTTGTTCTATTTGATTTATTGTATTTAAAATCGAATTTGAATTTGTAAATAGTAAATAGAAAGCAAGGGAGGTCTTTGCTCTGCAGTGGGACACTACAGGCTCAAAAAAAGTACACCTAAGTCTACCTAGGTCTACCTGCAGTATTGTCTCTTATTCTCTCTTTTAGTTTTTTTTTAATTTTTTATTTAATATGGGTTTGCTCTTGACTCTAGTCTAGTTTCATCCAAAGGTTTTCTTTAAAATATGGCTTTTAGCGATAAGGCCCTATGTATTGTTGTATCTTTTCTGTAACTTACCTATTCTCTATTTTTTTTTTTTCTATGGCTTCGCACGGTTTGTGCATTTAGCCAATGTCACGTTTGGTTTATAAAGGTAGGGAAACTGAATAAAAATATAATACTATTTTATTTTAACGGAATTTGGGATAAGACAGGACATATAGGATCAGATTTATGATGGATGAGCAAATTACAATGACGAATAATTACAACATAATATTATTTAAGGTGATGAATGAAACTGTACATTTATAAACAGAAAAACTATTTGTACAAAGTAAAGACAGTACATATTGACGTAGGAAAAGGAATATCAAGGGATAAGAGGTTACTGAAGAAATTCTCTATTCATTCTTCTGCCAAATACCAATTTATTTAGGGTTGGGGCAAAAATTCTTCTTCTTTTCTATTCGGGTGTTACCACACCAATCGACCGATCGTCGATCGATGCCATTCATCGATGGTATTAATCGACATCGATTGATTGTTTCAACTACACCAATGGATCGATCGTTGATCGATGGTAGAATGAATTAGTCGACGTCGATCGATAGTTTCTACTTCTTTCTTCGATCAGCCAAAGCTACCACACCTATTGATCAACATCGATCGATGGCATCGATCGGCGGTCGATCGACGATCGATCGATTTGTGTAGTAACACCCTTAGACGTCATTTCAGTTGTCACACCTTTTCATTCCATATCAACTATGACACAGTTCGTCCATAATTTCTTCGCACATTTTCTACTTTAAACAAAACCTTCCTTCCGCAATATATTTTCCTCATTCTTCCGCATCACATAGCCATATCATGACCAACTGTAGTACCTATCCATGGAGAATGATAGAAAATATTTAATTTTAATTTTGGGACAGCATAACAATATGTAAAAAAACCGGCCAAGTGCGTTTGGAAGCGTTCAAGTACTACGTAACGCAATTTTTGAAGATTCTTGACCCTCCCTCCCCCCATATAACGCGCCGTAACGTTTTTCTGTACCCCCTCCCTAGACGTTACGTTTCATCCAAGTGGCAATTTTCACCTAAAAGTCACAATTATGTCTACTACTCTCATGTTACTTACCTACTTTTTTAAATTCATAAATGTCATTTCAAGAAAAATATTGGCGTTTCATTTTTGTTTCGCAAAATGACTATTGTTT
>NDFZ01000848.1:0-12002 GCA_002192655.3 Mamestra configurata | reverse complement strand
AAAATAAGCCAGGAGCGGTGCAAGTGTCCACTTCTTAGTATTCATGAGGATGGCGTTATGCTGGACATAACCATTAACATTTAGATCACACGAGATGAATAAAATCTATATTAATACGGAAGCCTACATATTCATAGTTCAATAAAAAGCTATCGACGAAAGAAAATCGGATATGTTTATTGGATAGAATTTGGAATAATTCCATTATTAAACGTGGGAATTGTCGTTTAGATTGCAATTAACATGGTTATTATGTCGTTAATCTTGTTAGTTTATTTGTGAATGTTAATTTATTCCAATAGATTCATAAGTCACGAGGGCGATGGTCCAAAGTATATTTGTTACGGAAGGCTGATCGGAAACCGCCTTCCCGGTAAACTGATGACATATATGAGATATCAGATCAGTATCACGCAGAGATATACTGTTACATTTATCAGAATCTATTTATCAACCGTTGAGATTGCAAGAAATTAGTTCGTTGAATTAATGTCTTGCAATCTTAAAAAGTCTACTAAAATTACATTTGAAAGAATATATTTTATCTATCGATATAATACATAGCTTAGCATAGACTATTTCTTTAAACAAAAAATTAAAGAAAATGATATACGTCACCGAATCATTAACGAATCAGAATTTGATGCTAATCTAAAATACAGCTCATTATAAACCAACACCTTTCCCAACTAAAATTCATAATCAATTATTGAAATTTATTATTGATTTGCTAACGCATGAAGCAATTCTATCCCCGCAGGATATTCAAACATTTGAATAACCAATCGGCGCGTCGTCTGGACATGGTGATTCGATGTTTGCTGATAGGTTGTCTTAGCCCATAACACCGTTGTTATCACATATTTTATAGACTCGCGTAATGACTACCTTGATGAAATACTGGAATGGTGTGTGTACTCTGGTAATTTCGAAATGAGAATAAGTTTAAAATCAATTTTGATGATGTTCGATTTAATGGGCAATATTTTTCTTGACTTTTTTTATTACATTACACTATCCATTGCAATGTTGAAATGGAACGACGCATTTTGAAATTGGAATTGTTTCTTAACAAATCTATTATTAACGTTTAAAAAAGGTATGGCAAAATTGAGTCTCTTCATACAGGCTTTTTATCTTAGAGGTTCCAATTTCTACTAACTAAATTAATAAACCGTTATAATTAATTGTTTGTTAAATTTTTTCTATATTTTTACCGATTTACTGTTTTCTTCATGATTGGTAAAATATATGAAAAGGAAATGGAATTAATATGCAACGCTATCGATGATTGCCTTTAAAATATTAATAGTGATTGAAATATGCAATCCTTGGGGCTAATATTAATTGGCATACAAATAACAGAACCCTTGCTTTGCTCTTGGTCATCTACGTTTCTTGTTATCTATAATTACCATCTGAAGGTTCAAGAAACACCAATCTAGACTAAATAGGAAATCTTATGTTAGCTTCTGTAATTGGGTTTCAAAAATATCAGCATTTTTAAACATTTTTTTTTTTTTTTGAAAAAACGTTGCCCCACACTAGGAATTTCTCCTGTATCGTGGGTGCGTTTACAAACATACAAAGTCACAAACACAAACAGCCAGACCCGGAACAACTATCTGTAGGCCATACAAATATTTGTTCCGCCCGGGAATTGAACCCGTGACGCAGCGCAGCAGTCAATCGCTCAACCACTGCGCCAACCGTGCCGTCTTCTGAATTCTGATTGTCTTGCAAAAAGCTCAAATAATGCTGAAGTTGCAACGTAAAGCTGTTGGACAAAGCTCTCCCCCAAATCCCTACAGGTAATCTTTTCCAGTGCAATTTCAAACGATTATTTTACATTTAACGAATTATATATACAAGTAACAACTAAATACAACGAGAATAATAATTGCGAAATTATGTACAAACGCGTATAAAAACATAATAAATCATTGGGCATCAAAAAATTCATCCACATCGCTGTCAATGGCAAAAGTGCCCAGAACACTGGCAGCATTGCCGCGTTGAATGGCAATGCTGATTCTTTGGCCGAAGAAAAGCCCAGCCCTCTGGTCACGTGAACAGTCGACGAGTTGTTTGCTGATATCCCGAATTTCAAACTAATTTTAATAAGATTTATAAATCATCTGCGACCACAGTGGGCACAATTACTTATTTATAAGGCCAAAAATTGTGACATTTACTAATTAGACATATTTAACCGTATTCTATCGTTTCCTAGACAAATTTCGCGTAGTGTGCATGTCCATCTACTTGTACTGGCCGACATTATCATTTTATGTTTACGATCCAATACGTTCACTTGTTTATACCTGCGTTTTCATATTCAGTTTACTCAGTTGCCTGCATAACGTAGATTAGATATTAGACTGCGGAATTATGGATACATTTGCCAGTTGATTGCTCAGACTGTGCAGGGCACATTAAAAGCACTTTTGCAAGACTTATAAAAAGGCTACACTGTTAAAAGCATCTTCATGACCAAATAAAAATAATATCATTGAGTGTTTGAGTTAAAAACATGTCAAACCTTACTTTAAAATACTAAAATTTTAACAATTTATCAGACAGTAGAGTTTCACAAAAACTCAACTATAATATGATTAATTCTGACATCGGGGGTAATAATCTGGTTTAATAAAAACCACATAAGGCTAAAATCTCAAAATAATTTAAAATTGTTAAAATCCAGTGCGTGCTACCTATGGCTGAAACATTTCTAACGAGAGTTTAATAATGTTAGTGTCCATAAATGCAAATCAATCGCCACAAACTCGACACTCAATAAATCCGTCTATCCGATCCAACAAATGACGGATGCACAAAACAGTTTAATAATCGTCTACACAGCCTTTACATTCAATTACAAAAACACTTAACGATTGACTTGCAGTGATCTCCTTTTATTCGTGCTTTAATTAATTGAAAACAGATGGTTCCTTGTTAGCCTGCGTATAATACAGTATCGATATCTTTAATTGAAAAGATAGTGAATCCATCGATAACTTGGCTTCGTCGAACAAATACAATGATCGCCCCGTGGTGCCCGCAGCTTTCTATAAATGCCATAATCACCTATTGTTCGTAAAGTCACAAATAAGGACAATTAAAAACCTTGTAAGCATCATGTGTTAAAATAAAGTTATTATTCGCTTTCGTAAGAATAATGAGAAAGTGAAAAAAAAATAAGAGATTAAATAAAGATATGAAGGAAAAAGAGAATGTGTGGTTGGTAAGTATCGCTTTTGTTTTTTTACTTATTGACTTTTGTCTCATTCGACCTTCGAAACATTAGGTAGTGGATCATCACACATCTGCTTGTTCTAAATCCTTTAAAATCCTGTGCCTACTATATAAGCCAGTCATTGCCCTCATTAATTTTCAGATCACGACTTAATTTCATTAATTACCGTATAAGTTTAGACATTAAACCGGTGAGAAAAATCAAGGCAGATGTCCAACATTCGTTAATCAATCACATATCATAACTGTTTGCAAAGACTTTATTAATCCAATTCCCACTGCTCAAACAAGCCAAATCGCTAGAAAAAAATACAAACCAGAATTAATGAAATCTGACATTTATTGATACTATTTCATATCCCCTTTAATTCAGGTGCCATAAAAAAATAAAAACAAAGCAATTTCGCGATAGACCCATCAAACATCGTAAATAAGCGAATGAAAGAGCCTGACTCTTTATAGCGTCCATTTTATATGAAAATTCATTGGAATCATATAAATTTTAGTCATTATGTCTCATTTTTCGAAGTTCTCAAAACGATTAGATCACGATTTGAATTTCATTACCAAAGATTACAGTGTTTTTTTATTGGTTTACTAATAATATGAGCTATTAGAGTCGGGGCATGGAGGCTTATAAAACGAAAAGATTTCTTGTGCGGTAGTCATGGATTGTTTACTAATGTTAGTTTAAATGATTTATTAGTGTTTTTTTTATGTCTATGAAAGTTTTCGATTTTATTGTAACTAAACGAATAATTGTAGTTTTTAAACACACAATAAAAAACAACACATACAAAGTAAAGCACGCTGTCATTTAAAAGGGTCCACAAATTTTCGTTAACATTTTACAGTGACTTGGAAACAGGAAACTGTTGGCAAATTAAATAATTACAAAGATAATGCTCGAATAAAAAACTGGATCAATACTAACTGCTATTTCTTAATGAAATTCACAAAAAGGCGGGCTTAAAGACAGATGGCGACCGATGAAGTAAAATATCGTTCGAAAACACTAATAATAATGCTTTATGGTCATTTTTTCTATATATTGCAAATAACTTGTTTCTATTATTAATGAGAAAGCAGTAAAAATAACAGATTAAGACGCGTGGGAACATAATATAGTTAAACACGGATATTGGGCAACTAAAAAGTCGCTCGAAGCTAAACACAGTGCTCCATTATACCTTATTTATAGCCAAAACCTCGGAACGTTTTGTTGTATTGTAAATTAAATCCCGCTTAGCTTAGGCGCGGTTGGATTTAGAAATTATCACGTCATCAATCAGTAGATGTTAATATGTCTTCTACTTTATAATGGAACAGTAAATGTAACCGTTTGATTTAATATTCGAACCAATGTTTTACTGGTTGAGTGTTTGAATAAGTTGTTTTATCGTTTTATTTACATAGCTTTTTGAAATATTTCTTTAGAACATTGGGACAATCACAAAGTATTAAAAACTACTTACTAAAATTACAACTACAAACAAAATATGTATAATGAAAACAGGCTTTAAGCTGATCTTAGTTAGCATTAAATTAAATTCAACTTGGTCATTGCAATGAATGCTTCATTAGTGATATATTACTGGTCATATTAGTTACATGACAAGCAAAACCTATCCAATTTCTATGGTATAAAAAGATTATGCATAATTTAATCATTAAATTAATTGATTAAGTTTTTTATAAGAGAGACGATTTCTTAGTCTTTTTACATGGTTTGCCATGAAAATATTTTATCGAACAAGTGAGAACAAATTTCCGAAGAAAGTCATACTCTATGCACTTAGCTACAATTATCTATTCTTATATTATTATAAAGAGGTGAAGTTTGTAAGTTTATGAGGTTGTAGAGGGTAATCTCTGGATCTACAGAACCGATTTTGAAAATTGTTTTTGTTTATGACATCTAGTCACATTCATGACTAATGGTATAAGCCGTCCCGTTCCCGTTATATACATATGTCATCGGAAAATTGCAAACGCCGTAAGATTGTAAATTATCGCGTGAAATTGTAAACTATTTTTTTCTTAATAAGACATGCATATATTGGGAACTATTGAATTTGGATGTGATTTATTGTTTACAAAAAGATTTTTTCATAATATATCGAAAATTATAATTTAATAAAGATTTCTTACAATTTTACGGAGTCTGCAATTTTCCGGTGACATATATATATATATATATCTCTTACGGGAACGGGAAATTCCTACGGGAACGGGAAAAACCGGGATATACCCTTACGAAGTCGCGGGCAGCAGCTTGTTATAAATAATGTACGATTTCCAACAGCACTATTCTTACAATTTCAACAGCTTGTTTATTATAAATTTAACAATAAACAAAACACAAAGACATACCTCACACATTCAGTTTACTCGTTAGACTGGTTAGTTAGTTCCGCAGAGTTATGTTCGCTCTGCTATCGCTAGAAATGTTTGCAATAAAATATAATTATTTGCTGGAAACCAATTTGTTCTTTGCACTATTGAAATTGTGATTTGTGGTCATCAGAAACGGCGGCGGAGCACTGTTATAAATGTTTAATGCTGAGACCTTAACAAACGAATCCAGATTTTATTATGTTGAACTGAAGTTACTTTTTCAATAAAATTATATGAGAAACTGAATCTTACTAATATTATAAACGCGAAAGTTTGTAAGTATGGATGGATGGATGTTTGTTACTCTTTCACGCAAAAACTACTGAATGGATTTTGATGAAATGGATATTATAATATATTTATTTATTAATATAATAAAGTTTGGATATTTCTTATCCAATCACGTCAGAATAGCTGAACGGATTTTGATGAAATTTGGCACAGAGGTAGATTATAGTCTGGAATAACACATATGATACTTTTCATCCCGGGAATATGTTCCCTTGGGATAATTTTCGACATTAATGCGGGCGGAGCCGCGGGCGACAGCTAGTAAAAAATAAATTAAGTAAGTAATCATTTATTAAGAATCAAATTATTAATAATGCTCTTTTTTAATGTTCTTTTAAATTTTTCCAAAATAAGTCATTAAGCTTCATATCTAAGTAGCTTATTACAGCCATTTCACGTGCAAATATAATCGATAATCATTTTAAAAAGATCTATTCCATCGATTATTATTGTAGCTGTATAACATATGCAACGAAAAAAACATATTGAACAGGTTTCACAAAGGTGCCCGGAAGTGTACAATCAAACGCATCGTTAGTGGAATTGCGTTAAAACCATAAAAAAGGTGCATTATGTAAAGGTGCAAATTTGAAAAAAGTTACCTCAAGAGTTACCTGCTTAGTGGGCAAAAAATATATCAATGGCAAACGAATTGACATGTGGATAAAAAAATCTTCCTAATGCGCGATATTGGGGCCAGTGAATAGTTTTTTTGTCTAGAAAAAAAATCAGTCGGAACATTGTGCAGTCTTTTTATACAAGCTTTAAGAAAGGAAGAGTAATTAGTAGAAATTTATTCCAAATGTCCAGTTAATGATTGGTATTTTTTGTGTTAAATTATCGTGAATAATTGCAGTAAGCAAGAACGAGCCTCTCTCTAATTAATCACGAAGTAGAGTAGCTGATAGTTGCTTATAAACTAGCTATTTACTGCATAAGATACCTCTCTTGAAATTTTGGCCGATTTCACTGTGTTGCGTCCCTCTACTGTTTCTTCCTGATACAGAAGTAGCTCCGATTTAAGTTATCTAACTATTGACAAATCAGCCCGAAAGCAGTTTTAGAAACAGATTAAATAAATCGGACCGCGATTTTCGTCAATAAGAATCATTGGAATAAAAGAGTGTGTATTTCTATTGCCGCTATAACAACAAATAATAAAAATTAAATTAAATAAAAAATGAAGGGGGGCTACCATACAAGAATCGTACTTTTTTCGGTTAATGGTACGGAACCCTTCGTGTGAGAGTCCGACTCGCACTTGGCCGGTTTTGAAGTTATAGTGACAAACAATGATAAACCAGTTCCCTTCATTATTTTTATCTTCAAACCCATACAGCGTAAAAATACACACAGACAGTCGAGACCATTGACCCATATTTTTTAACACTTCACACTCCAAAACGTATCACAATTCTTACAATTTCATTCACTCAGCAATATGATCCGTTCATCTGACTGTACATATTGATACCCTTGATGGGAAAGCTATGGGAGGCTGACCGTGACGGCTTGAGTTACGATCTCGTGGATATCAGGTCTCACATCTGTATTATCGGAGGACATCTATGTGAAAAAAAATAATGCAGTAGTACGTCGCAATCTATGTTGATGTTTCTGAACTCAAATATTCAAATGCAATAATCATGTAGATCTAGATGAAATAGAAAAGTGAGTCAATAATAGTTTGATGGTTGACAGAGAAGAATAGAAGAAGTACTTGATTGTGCTGAGCCGACCTCAAGTAACGGACAACAGCAGGAAGATGATGATGAGATGTTGCATTGCAATCCTAATATATACAATTCTTCCGTTAATGACTGAGTGACAGACAACACACAGCCGAAACTACTGGTCGTAGAAAGCGGAGAGTGTAGGGGAGCATTAAGAGAGGATTTCCCGAAATTCTTACGGGAACGGGAAAAAACGGGATATGTGCGTACGAAGTCGAGGGCAAAACCTAGTAAGTTATAAAGTGTAACTAAATCTACTATGAACATCAAATAAAGTTATGTGTAGCAAAATTTGCGAAGATATGGAAGGTACGCCAAGATGGTGATGTGTCTTTCTATTGTTCATTCCATATAATTTACTATACCACTACCATGTGTGGGTATATCATTAGCACAAAGTTAAAGTTAGGGTTTCATGCAGTTTCACCATTTGCCATAAAACATCTACTCTTTGACGTTTTTCTTTTTTTATTTTTTATTTAATATGGGTTTGCTCTTGACTAGTCTAGGTCATAGATGACAGAGACAAAGTCGACGATGGAGCGAGCTTACCCAGAAGAAGCCTGTTCACTCTAATTTTGAAGAGATTAGGGACCTATATATTTATTTATTTTTTTAAACTTTATGTACAATAGTGGTACATGGGCGGACTTAATGCATCAAGGCATTCTCTACCAGTCAACCTTTGGGTTATTAAGACTATACTGTGGTAGGTGTACAATAAATAAATAGAAGATACAAAATTGAATTTTAACATGAATATATGTATATGTATTCACGAATATATGTATCTCAAGGTAAAATATATGTTGCAAAAGTCCACAATCTTTTAAGTATCAATCATACAATCTATTCCAAATGCGTACGTGCGAATCCATTTCCTATATTTAATTTTTGTTTACGAAATGGTTGGTCATTGATGATTTATCATCAACCTGCTTGATTGTTTATGAACAATAATTTATTATTATGCGCACATTTAGCGTTATAAAGAATGCAGTTACACAAATACTTTAGCTAACGATGCCAACCATAGTTATGAAATACAAAACATATTATCTACCTGATTTATTTAATGACGAAGTGTATTGATAACTTTTTGATAAATGATCAAACCAATTTATTTTGACGCAGATGACACTTTATTATCAACATTTCTCAACTGAATCCCAATCTGCTGATATGCTATGAAAATTAAATATTTATATCTATAACTATGATGCATCAAAAGATGTTTCAAAAAAGAAATGAGCATTTATTTTACTACCGACGTCATTAATGCTTGCTCTAAAATCTGACCGGGTCTTTTCATATCCATCGAATCTTTTACTGATTTAATGATTTAACTAACTCAACATCTTGTCTATAATAGGCAACATCCAATATGCAAATATATTCATATAAATTATAGATTTAGTAATTTATGCTAATATCCCTTGTGAACTAATAGAGGACGTCCGTTCCAATGATTCTATATCAACTGGAGCCAAGTTTCTAACTGCTATGGGAAGATTTCGATGTGAATTTGGGCCCGTCTTTATCGAATCAAATCAAACTATTTAAAGGTATTTATTAGTGTAATTTTGCTTACGGTAGGCTTCCATCGGAAGTAGTGTAATTTGAAAATAATAATTAATGGGCGATTTAAGTTTATAAGGGAGTGAGAAAAAATCTATCTACTTCTCTTTATGAATTAGATGAGAGTATCAAAGGAGTAGCGACTGGTAGCATTTACTGCAATTCTTGAAAACAATGGCAGGTATATTATTTAGCTCTACAAACATCATCCATAGTAAACATTAAACACTATTCCAATAAAATACTTGTATCCACGCCTGGTACCGGAGTAATGTGCAAAGCATTAGTGGAGCCGTAAGAACTGGCAAAAAAACACTACTTAATCAAGATATTATCACTTAATAAGTAATATTCAAAGTCTTTCTAAGAAAGTATTCAATTAATAACATAAAATTCAAGCATAAATATNTGCAAAGCATTAGTGGAGCCGTAAGAACTGGCAAAAAAACACTACTTAATCAAGATATTATCACTAAATAAGTAATATTCAAAGTCTTTCTAAGAAAGTATTCAATTAATAACATAAAATTCAAGCATAAATATTTTTTATTAGCATTACCTAGATAAGCGAAGATTTTGAAAAAAAAAGTAATGATTTAAAGTTAATTAAACTATTGACTTGCCAAATACGATTTATGATGTGCATGATTTATATTCCAACTACCGTCAGTAACTAGCAAAAATTAGGACACAGTTGCTTTCAGAAGATTCAAAACCATTAACTTTCATCTTTGATGCATCATCTTCAACACATCTCCCATTTATATTATTAGCACCATCATATATAAAAAAGCATTTTATAATCAATTTGATAATTAGATTTATGTTGTTACTATATAAAATTGACGCAAATATATTCAAATATAGCCTGTTAATTGTGAAACAACGAACGATTTTATAGACAGCTGCTTATACATCACAGGCGCCTGCACCACATATCAATCATGATAACGACTGTTCCTATAAAACTTGCAACCAATTACGTGCCGTAACCGCTTGAGTCTTTCTCCGAGCAAACAAAAACGGTAATGGATGTTGTGTTATAGAAAAATGTGTGTGTCAATTGATAGATAGCTGTTAATTCTAATACGATTTGTCGTGACTATCGGGTGATAGGTGATGGGAAAAGGTTCTAAGGTGATTTGTGGTTGAGCATTAGGAGTTCAAATGCTAACACGAGTATATGTGGGGTCAAATACATTAGCCACCTAGCGGGTATGAGTACATTTGTGTAAACCTTTATTAATCAAATATATTGGTCTTTGTTGGCCGACTTTTGGTAGCTTGAGAACTGTTTTTGGTAGCAATTTTATTGAAGAGAGATTTAGCATCGGGTATAAATATTTTGACCAGAGATTTTTATTATAGTTATTGTAGTTCGTTTCGATCGCTAAATTATACCAGCCGATTTTTGAGGCTAAGACACTCTTGCCGAGGTCGGTCTGTAGATGGGTGACCATTGTGAATTGTCACCCATCTACCAGCCGGGACCAACAGCTTAGCGTGCTTTTTAGATTCCATACCTAAGCCCGTCATTGGAAGATCTTCGACAGTCGTTACGGAAAGACAGAAGCCAGAAAATCTGACTCCAGTCTTGCCTAGGGGTATGGTGTTTCCCATTTACTAGGTTGAGGACGACAGATAGGTAGTCACTGTATATAAATACTAGTACTGGGCTCAATCCGGTTAGACTGGACAACGACTTCAATTAGTTGTGAAAAAACCAAACCACGTTGTTTGAACAGAGGTTTAAAAATTAAACAACTTTAGATTGATACAGTTGCTAGTTGGAGACTGTCTTAGAAGTTATTGTCACCAATTAATTAAACTTTTCAATTAAGATGCTCTAAATTAGCGCCATGCATACGTAAACAAGACATCAAAAAGCCAATTTTATATTTTAATAGTCCATAAAAATGCAATAGATTCAGAACCAGAAAATATTTATCGGCAAATCAAAACACAAAATTGGATGAAAACGTTACTTTGTCGCCATTAAAAAAGCCTAAAATATAACAAACTTTTACTTTTTATGTACCATTAAATTAATTACTTTCCTTATATTTTTCGTATGTCGGAAGCTGGAGTCTCGTTAAAAATTGATAAATGTGTGAATTTTAGCATTTTACCGTAATAGATAAGTGTTAAATGACAGCATGGGATCCCATAAATTAATGGCCACTGTTTCACATGTTATCGAACTGGTAAACATACTAATTAGCATGTGTTGTCAAATATACAAGATTTTGTTTTTCTACGAGAAAATTATTGCTGTGTTCGTTAATAAATTAGATTAATATATTGTGAGCTTCAAGTTTGGTGGCTAATAAAATGTAACAGACGATATTTTTTCGGTTAATTTTAGTTTCCAGTTACAAGGCTTTAATTGAAATTTAGTCGCCAAAAAAATCGACTCTTAGTTATTGGTATCTTGGTTGCTATGCCAGTCAACATGAAGAAAATTTATTTTGACGATCATATCTTTATAAGTTTTTTTTTTTTTTTGTGTGTGTCGTCTCGCAGTTCAACCTATGAGGTTGGCGACTGCTTAACCGGGCTTGCCTGTGGCGGCTTTAATGTAATATTAAAGCCTCCAGTCAGGGTAAACATGTTTATATTTTTTTTTAATTATTTATAATTTATTTATGAATTTGCTGTCTTAGCTACGATTCAGCTCGCAAGTAGACACTCGATAAATATATGATCGTCTAATATTTTCCACATACCAAGCCACTATTTAAGCCGAAA
>NDFZ01000847.1:0-11996 GCA_002192655.3 Mamestra configurata | reverse complement strand
TTATTGTTGACTTCCCTTGTCTAATAGAATGTAGCTGAGTACATGTTTTACTTAATCTAAGTTGTTATAATATTATAACTATAAGACCTGGTGACATAAACTAAACGAAAAAAAAAAATCTGTTTTGCTCATTATTGTACCCATAGTGTCAGAAATCAGAAATCANGATCAGAAATCAGAAATCATTTATTTTGCGAAGAATGTGGGTATACAAAATAAGATGTCGATATTTTTAATAAATGATAGTTCCAACACACTCTACCTTCCGGCATGCAAAAGTAGAAAAACTTACATAAATTCAAACATAATAAAAATTTAAATTAAAAAAAAATAGTTAAATGTCCTTGGATCATAACAAAAATTCACATAAATTAAATTATTAACTGTCGTAATTATTGTTATTTTATGTATACTTATTAATAATTTGTAAGCTTCCTGCGGGACAGGTCTAGCGTAGTGCTGGAAGTCTTTGAAAATTCTTTTATGCCTAAACGCTCTTGCATAACACACAATTTCTAACCTTTATTTTCTTTTAATAAATTTATTTTTATTTCACATGGAGCAAGCCATAACCTCATGGCCAGTAACGGAAAAGTTAAAAGGGAACCGCTTATCTTGGTATGGTCATGTGAAGAGGAGGGATGAAATGCACGTAACTAAAAGAGTTATGAATATAAATGTGGATGGATGGACAGGAAGAGGGAGGCCAAAGAAAAGATGGATGGATTGTGTTAGGAGTGATATGAATGAAAAGGGAGTTAGTGATAGCGTGACGGCTGACAGGACAGATTGGAAGAAAAAACGGCTAGCGCCGACCCCAAGTAACATGGGATAAGGGCAGGAAGATGATGACATGGAGCAAGATGCCTATCAGAGTGCCAATTCTACTCATTTTCCATACATTTTTGACAGATCACGACTGAGATGCGAATTAGTAGAGAGCTTAAAAACGAGAAGAATTGGCGTTCAGACCTTCAAAACAAACTAACTGGTTAACACGATACCGATACGATTTTCTGGCTTTTTAACTACCCATAACGACTGTCAAAGACGTTCAAATGACAATGAGGCACTGAGGAAACTCAGTATGTAGGTAATAGATGGCCACTCATCCACAAACATACCTACGCAACAGTCGTTTAACCTCGAAGATCCAATCGTGCGGCTATTGTGATTTAGCCACGAGCTTCTCCTTCACACAAATATAATATGACTTGTTATACAGTAACGTACAAACCTATTGTGAGCTATTTCTGAACGCCGGATAAACATACAAAACAGGTCTGTGTGCGAATACTGGTATTTGATGGCATATGACCGGCTACTGTCCACCTAACTAAACTGTTACTTACGAACAAGTCTCCACTTATTTACCTTATCTGAAACTGTGCCACTTAAACTTTGGACTGATATTTACAAACAAATCTACAACCAATAAAAAAGGTAAAACGTACACTCGATTTTCACTTAGCAACAAAGCTGTAAACATGACATCGGAAAACTTTGAGACTTGTTAAAATGTCTCATCAAATAAACAGTTCTTATCACCCTTTAATAAAAGGCAAAACGTTGAAAGATCTCAACAATAAAGTACTATAACACTTTTGTAACCTGTTTACAGTTTAAAGTCTAAAGTTTACAGCTAATATAAAGTGTAGGTAAAGGTGAATAGTGTGGCTACTTACGGTAACACGTCTTCGTGTGGTCGCAGCGCGGACCGGACTCAGTTACTCAGTTGATGTCATAATATGTGTTTATCAACCGGTGTTCAGATACCGGTTTGTGTTGCCAGTGGTCAGAAAGATGTTTCTACTGTTTTGGTATT
Organism: Mamestra configurata; assembly: GCA_002192655.3. Lineage (NCBI taxonomy): Eukaryota > Metazoa > Arthropoda > Insecta > Lepidoptera > Noctuidae > Mamestra > Mamestra configurata. The sequence goes on along the minus strand of NDFZ01000847.1, from coordinate 10,171 downwards.
TTATTTTTTATGGAAGAAAAAAATTAGGTCTGGTTGCGGTTGCTTGATGAAAATTAACGTAACAAAGATTATTTTGATTTAAAGTGAGAATTTGCAAAAATAATAAATGTGAAATTGTTAAAGAAAGAAAAAAAAAAGGAAATAAATGTGGCATATTATTTATTTTTATATACTTTATTGTACACCTCATAACAAACACAGTGCATACCTAGACAAAAAAAAATATTAAAAAAGTTGTAGTGGGGAGAAAGCCGCACAGTCACTTACGCATGGCGAGACGCGCGCTCTGACCCGCCACATTAGATGTTTTACAATTTAAACAAGTTGCAAAAAAAAAAAATAACTGAAAAGAAAAATCCCTATTGCTGTGTTCGCATAAAGGTTGCACCAACAAGAGAGGCTAGCTCTGCATGTGTCAGGCAAAGATACCTGATTCTGATACTCTGATGATCGCTGCGGTGGCACACGAACGTTGAGCTGTATTTGCGGAAGAAGAGTTTGGAGAGTCTTCTAAGGTCGTTTTTCTGCAGCTACAACGGTTAAGGTACCTGCCCTTACTGCCTCGTCTTCAAAATCAATCCTGCATTTTTAACCAACCATAAAAAAACAGAGAAGCAAATTGATTACGTTGAGTGCAATATTCCTGTTTTATTTTTCGCACTTCAGTGCACATTTTTATAATACGTGAAGAAAAAACTTTGTAGTAGGTACTTGCACTTGCGGTAGAATTTCGCATATGATGGAGTGTGAGTTTTGGCACACAGTTTGTAATAATAAAGAAGTGCAGGCCCTACCATAACGTGCCAATGTCATTATAAAAAAAATTATGAAATAATTTTTCTCCATTAAGAGGATGAAAAGGGATAGCGCTATTCGTCCTTTATAGCTCCATTTCTTTCTCATGATGGTATCGGCACGTCACAGTAGAATTGTCAAACTAACATTTTTTAATCCAAAGAACTACCAGTAAGACATGGCAAATTAACCAGGCAACACTGCTATCTATCTTAAATTCTAATCAGCTCATCAAATCTCAGATCAAATACCGAAATGTTACTTAAAATGTAAGTAATGTGTGATCTGCATTTAAAACAATGGCGAACTCGCGCTAATATTGTAATAAAACACATATTAATAATAATAAATAGTTTTTGATCATACCATAGAGCTCGGAGAGGTCTCAGCGAATGCTTTTGCGGATGAGAAATCATCAAATGACTGCTCCCGGGGCGGAGCGGGACGGAGAGTTTGACTGTTACTGTTTAAATCCCACCCGTGCTCCTTCAAATACCCTTTGCGTTTGGTCCGCGCTAACACTTTCGAACAATTCCGCAACCCTTTGACTGCGACTTGACTGGAGATGGCTTTGCCAATACTTTAAAACAAGCGTGTCAGTAAGGGTCAAGGATTACATTAAAAAAATTATGGCCTTGACCATTCTAGCTTTACCTGTGACTACGATAGTCGAAACGTATATAATGTCGATCATAGATTACTCACACACCATTATCTGCCTAGCCTTTTCGCAACTATACGTATTGAGGTCGTCTTCCAGTCAAAACGAATTCAGCTGAATACCAGTTTTATACGTGGAGCCTGCCTATCAGTCCTCCATAACCCAATAACTGGATAACACGGTATTTCTTGGGAAGGCTGGCGTCAGATTTCAGGTTTTACTATTTAGTTTAGTTTTATTTTTCTTTAAGTCCAGCCTTAACACTCGTTTTAATAGTATACGATTCTCATCACTGTAGAAATCGAATGGTAAACTTAGGTATTTAAAATGGGGATCTTGAAAATGTTTGTACCCTATATCCCAACTTGTATGGAATCGGAATCACACGACTGTTTGACGCCGACGTAGCGATACTGCGTGCGATTGTGTCGGTCGATTCTGTAAACACGTCGATGTGACAAAATGGAATGACAGTTCACTTCAGGCTCACTCCACCTAAGTTTAAACGGTGAGATGTTTACAGCCGGTCGATTCTGAAGTGAAGGCTTGGGTGTAGTGATCACGAGGAGAGCTGTCAATCCATACAATCAAGATGGAATGACAGCTCACTTCGTGATTACGTGACATCTTGATTACATATATGGATTGACAACTTCAGTCCGAAATGTTTACAGAATCGACCGGCTGTAAACATCTCTCCGTGTAAACTTAGGTGGAGTGACCATGAAGTGAACTGTCATTCCATCTTGTTTGTATACATTGACAGCTCACTTCATGTTCACTCCATCTTAGCTTTGACAGCATATAATTCTGAACGACTGATTAGTGATTCCGTACTCTCTGGTGTTCATACACATGATCTGAATTCAAGTATGGTGGCAAAATGGTTATTACGTAGTGCATTGTCGTATATCTACTTCTGAATTACCACTGGTCAAAGGTCAAATTACATTCAGGAANGAATTACCACTGGTCAAAGGTCAAAGGTCAAGGTGATGATTGTGTTACCTAATTAAAACAAAATTATTACTAGGTAATTACTGATAGCGAAATTGTAAATTAATCTACATTTATCAAGAGAAAACAAATAATAACAATCGTACATGTCGATCCAGGCTAAGCAATAAAAAAAAAATATATATACAGTAATACCCCGTTTTACGCGAGGGATACGTTCGGCAAAAAAATGCGTTAAGTGAAATTCGCGTATATCGGGGTTTCCGATTATACATAGTCAAAAGTTAATATAAATGTAATTTGAATCAATCACTTTAATTCTAATTAACACTATGCAGTATTACATGTTTTCTTTTTACGGAAAAATACATCTATTGTCTTTTGGGTAGCGTTTCTTTAACGTTCTTGTAAAATACGTTCATAACACCCATCGCTGTTTTTTATTGTTTGACACACGGTCAAAACATGGTCATCATCAGTCATCACCTCATCACTGTCTGCTCTGCAATGTCCAAACCTGAATAAATTTTTGAAAGAACATTTTGTATTCCGCTTGAAGATAAAACTCTCTCTCCTACTTGTTCTTTCTCATCGTTGATGGGATTATTCTATAACTCGATTGGATCTTCATTGCTGAGAGTTTCGTCGTGCGTTGCTAAATCTCTTCGAGAACTTCTACCGCAACATCTTCAAGTTCAGTCCCCTCAATCATTGCAGCAATGTCTTCATGTACTTGTCTCTGCATCTACATTATGTACATACATATTCCTAAGCAATCAATTCGCGTAATGCGAGGCATTTTAACGCGAAATTTGAAATTCACGTTAAAGCGAAACCGCGCATATCAGATAATTTACACATATTAATGATTACATAAATACATTACATTACAAAATGTTATCAATTAAAATACATTACAAAGTCAATTCATTACAGCAGTCTCTTATATGCGACACTATATGTAACTTGCCTGTCACAGCAGTGTCGCACATAAGGATAGTCCAACCTATTTGCTATCATTTTTAGAACGGTATTGGAGCCGGCCTGCACTCTGCGCACAAGAGACGCGCAGCGTTTCCGCATGGTCGCATGGAAACAGTCCGTGCGTGCCAATGCGAACATACCTGAAGCGCTGCAGTAATGGGGCAGACCCAAAACCGCTCTAAAAGCTTGCCGAGGCATGGTCCCGGCTGTCTTTTGTAGATCTTTGACAGTCGTTACGGGGAAATCTGACGTCTTCCCAAGGTGTATTGTATTACCCAGATACTGGGTTGAAGTGGTCAGAAAGAAAGTCGCTCCATAGAATTTACTGGTAGTCTACTTCATCCGGTTTGAATGGAAACCGAACTCAACATAGCTGGGAAAAGTTTGAATCTATGTTTATGAACCAGTAGGAATGGGGAGAAAATTCCTACCGACGCCTTTTTTTACTAAAACCCATCCGTGTTCCTTCTTGTACTCTTTGCGTTCCAGGGCCGCGGTGACTCGTTCAAACAAATTCCGCAACCCCGGAAAAATAGGATGGTTTNTAACTCGATTGGATCTTCATTGCTGAGAGGTTCGTCGTGCGTTGCTAAATCTCTTCGAGAACTTCTACCGCAACATCTTCAAGTTCAGTCCCCTCAATCAATGCAGCAATGTCTTCATGTACTTGTCTCTGCATCTACATTATGTACATACATATTCCTAAGTAATCAATTCGCGTAATGCGAGGCATTTTAACGCGAAATTTGAAATTCGCGTTAAAGCGAAACCGCGCATAACGGGGTCGCGTAAAGCGGGGTAAAACTGTATTTCAGGTAACCCATATCAGATAATTTACACATATTAATGATTACATAAATACATTACATTACAAAATTTTATCAATTAAAATACATTACAAAGTCAATTCATTACAGCAGTCTCTTATATGCGACACTATATGTAACTTGCCTGTCACAGCAGTGTCGCACATAAGGATAGTCCAACCTATTTGCTATCATTTTTAGAACGGTATTGGAGCCGGCCTGCACTCTGCGCACAAGAGACGCGCAGCGTTTCCGCATGGTCGCATGGAAACAGTCCGTGCGTGCCAATGCGAACATACCTGAAGCGCTGCAGTAATGGGGCAGACCCAAAACCGCTCTAAAAGCTTGCCGAGGCATGGTCCCGGCTGTCTTTTGTAGATCTTTGACAGTCGTTACGGGGAAATCTGACGTCTTCCCAAGGTGTATTGTATTACCCAGATACTGGGTTGAAGTGGTCAGAAAGAAAGTCGCTCCATAGAATTTACTGGTAGTCTACTTCATCCGGTTTGAATGGAAACCGAACTCAACATAGCTGGGAAAAGTTTGAATCTATGTTTATGAACCAGTAGGAATAGGGAGAAAATTCCTACCGACGCCTTTTTTTACTAAAACCCATCCGTGTTCCTTCTTGTACTCTTTGCGTTCCAGGGCCGCGGTGACTCGTTCAAACAAATTCCGCAACCCCGGAAAAATAGGATGGTTTAATTTGTGTCCAGGACGGGAAATCTTGACATAGGTCCCCTACCGACCGAATTCGATACGAACGCGATTGGACTCGGTGCCCTTAGGGTGTAGTTGCTTAGTTTATAAGTTTTTAATAAGCCCTGGCTGGACCAGGCAAGTCCGGTAAAGCCACTAAAAAAAAAAACATAGTTCAATGTTCCCGTAAACCTGTAGACCGCAACAAGTGGAGGCACATCTCGAGGGCTGCATTATCCAAAGTAGATTCATCATTATGAAACCACGACCACGATGTCAAGAGTGAACTTCTGAGGAGGAAGTATTCGGCTAGATTCATCATCAGCTGAAAGACGTCCACTGCTGGACGGACAAACGCGTCCTCCAAAGAGGGGGGGTTTGCCATCAACACCACGCTTGACAGAAGGGTTGGCAATCGCAGTGTAGCTGTTGCATTGCAATGTACAGACAATGCTGCTGCCCATAAATTCAATTATTGATATTTCGATCGACTAGCTGAACATATTATTGTACCCCGAGATCAACGATGTAAGAATTGTCTTCTTTCTAAATTACTGTCGCCATATATTTGACAACAACAACTAGGATTTATCCCCCCTTTTATGTTAATTTCGTATCTCCAAACCGACTCATACGAACGGACGCAAATTAATTTTGAGATCATCGTCGAACGACGTCGGGTCGCGTGGCTAGTGTTATGAATACTCATGGGGGATTAATACTTATCTGTGGGGTAGCTGATCGCTTGTCTGTTTGTATGGGGTGTCGTTTTGTGTTTACGATGATGATTTATGGGTACATTGATTTTGTGTTTATGACTTTAATAATTTTGTTCAGATTTTATGTGATTCAAATTCTCGTGTATGCTCCTGGTGTATCTCTAATTAAAAAACTATAAAACAAAGTCACTACCTGCCTCTCTTAGGCAGCTGCCTCTCTTAGGAGCTCGTGGCTAAATAATAACAGCCGCACAGGTCAATCTTCAAGGTTAAGCAACGTTTGCCGAGGTTGGTCTGTGGATGGGTGACCATCTTAACCTATCGAGACTCCTCCGTGTCTGAAAGCACGTTAAGCCGTTGGTCCTGGCTGTCATTTGTAGATCTTTGGCAGTCGTTACGGATAGTCAGAAGCCAGACAATCTGACACCTGTCTTGCCAAGGAGTACCCAGCAGTGTTACCCAGTTAATGGGTTGTGGAGGCCACGTAAAATACTGGTATTCAGCTGAATCCAGTTTGTCTGGAAGCCGATCTCAGTATAATTGGGAAAAGGCTAGGTAAATGATGATGTCGGTCGCTTCCGGATCTTATGAGCGCCTGCTTACTTTCGTCCGCCATCATTTGCGTTGATTAATGTTGCTATTCATTTATTGACTGGGCCTTAGCCGTTTCATTCAGTAGCACCACCGTTGCTGAAGAAACGGAGGTAAAGATGAGAACTTTATACTTAAACTTTACAGCTTCCATATTTAAAGATCAAATCTATAAAATAGAATAATATGCCACAGTCAACTAGCTTAATTAGCAGTTAAATTAGTGACCTGGGATTTAATTAAACAGCGCCGTTTAATTAAATCCCAGGCCATCCCGCCCATCAGCGGCATAAGTGACGTCCCGGCATTTAATTGAATAGCTAGGCAAATGACTTGGATCAATATTGTTTAATGACTTGTCTAGCTAAGTTATTTTGTTACTTGTAAGTTTTAAGTCCAATAATGTTTTAATGCTAGTTTTTAAAATTTCTTATGTAAGTGAAGATTCTTATGGGGAATAAAGATATATCAAACCTCTTTTTCTTCCAAAATTATGAGGGCACAGGGAACTTGAGGATAGGTTAGGTTCGAATAGGATCATCCGGACCCGAGGTGGCGGCGCGTGGTGGTCCCGTGCGCCCCTCTTTGACGTAGCGAGGGAGTCAAACACCTCATTCCCCTCGCCGACGCGAGGTGTCCCGCAGAGGCGGGCCGGCACCAGCCGGGGATTGCGGAAGTCGCATACGTTCCCGAGATCCCCGGCGCAGGTGGGAGATGGAACACCGGGGTGGTTTTAGTCAGTAAGAGTCTGACAGACCTCTCCACCCGCCCCTGGGTGGAAGATTTCCATGAGGATTTCCCCCCGAAATAAAAAAAAAAAGGTTCGAGTAGGATCGCCCGGTATTGCCCGTCATCTCATTCATATTAGGTTGCTTTAAACCTTACAGACAGAAATAAGATCCGTCGTCAGGGTTAAGTTTGAGCTGGCCATTTAATTAAAAGACCAATTCCGTGATATGGCTACGACATAGAAGAGTTTGTGAATGAACGTTATAAAAATTTCATAAAATGTTCGTCTCGTGGTTACCCTCTTCTATTAACGGCCTAAGCATCTGCTAATAAAACACTGTAGATCTAATCATTCAATTAAACACCTAAAGTAACGAAAGAGCTATTGATCCTGAAACAGCAAATGTGTTGCAAATCCCATCCCCTCGTTATCAGCATCACACACGCCTTCGTTTCAATTCACTCAAACGATTTTATTGATATTTGNAGGCGGGCCGGCACCAGCTGGGGATTGCGGACGTCGCACACGTTCCCGCAATCCCCGGCGCAGGTGGGAGATGGAACACCGGGGTGGTTTTAGTCAGTAAGAGTCTGACAGACCCCTCCACCCGCCCCTGGTTGGAGGATTTCCATGAGGATTTCCCCCCGAAATAAAAAAAAAAGGTTCGAGTAGGATCGCCCGGTATTGCCCGTCATCTCATTCATATTAGGTAGCTTTAAACCTTACAGACAGAAATAAGATCCGTCGTCAGGGTTAAGTTTGAGCTGGCCATTTAATTAAAAGACCAATTCTGCGATATGGCTACGACATATAAGAGTTTGTGAATGAACGTTATAAAAAATTCATAAAATGTTCGTCTCGTGGTTACCCTCTTCTATTAACGGCCTAAGCATCTGCTAATAAAACACTGTAGATCTAATCATTCAATTAAACACCTAAAGTAACGAAAGAGCTATTGATCCTGAAACAGCAAATGTGTTGCAAATCCCATCCCCTCGTTATCAGCATCACACACGCCTTCGTTTCAATTCACTCAAACGATTTTTTATTGATATTTGCTTAGAGAAGGGTGTTCATTTCGACCGCAAATCCAAGTAGCATCTTTGTTTAAAATGTCGATAGGATTCTGAAAATTATTGGGCTGATAAACAGCTGCATTATAGTTACTTTTTGTCCCTGAAAAAAAAACAGTTGCTGTAGCATAGGCTACTAGGTGGTAATAAAACTGCATAACTTGCGAAACGAAAAATGTTTAATAACAAAAGTTCGCCAGACGCATTACTTAGCGCGCAGCACGCGGGCAAAAGCAAGTTAATTAATCAATTTACAGTTCATCTTTGCACGTCTCCTTCGCATGCCAGTTCCTGATGGTCTCAATACAACCCAGGACATTCTTGGAGAAGAAGTCCGGCTTCTCCATTGCAAGAAAATGGCCGCCGTCTTGAAGGACGGTGACATTCACATGGTTGGTATACTTGAACTCGAGCATACTCCGGGTCATGTACAGTAGTTCACTCTTGGCGTGGACTGTGCAGGTTGGAACTGGTGTTGACAGCCTGGAATGGAAATATTGATGAGTGTATTGGAGTTTAGGTGGTAAGGTTTTGCTAGACTGTTGACAATATTGCGTTTTGTGGCTAACTTTGTCGGGGATAGGATAAGTATTATTGTGTTTCGGATACTTTATAAGTTAACAGAGCTAATTGTGAGCGAAATTTATCAAATTGAATGATGATTGGTTGATGATATTTTGATCATAACCTGAAAAGCGAATGGGTCATTCAAATCTCAACTATGAAATAAAATAACATGGAGGACAGATAAATCTTTTTCAGAAACCGGTTATTTTTTGAGTATAATCTTTCACCATTTGACACATGTCTTTATTTCTTCTCTCAAAGTTCAGCGATCTCAGTAGTTATTCAGATGTAATTATTTGTTCGGCAAAACCAGCAGGTTGAACAAATTATTGCGTAGATTACGTGGTCGCATGATAATCGATTTGTATTAGGACGACGCCTTATAAAAATTGTATAGTTCTCTTCATTTAATAAAGAGACTGTTTTAGATTTACTTCCTCTATCAAACAGCCAAGAAAACTTACGCAAATGATTTCATTTCAACATTCCTAATATTGTAGGTCTCAGCATAGATCCTAACTGCTGTAGTGAAGGCGTTGTTCACCCAGTACACCATGAGATTGTCGATCAACTCCTCGCGAGGGTACAGCTCATACAGGCCTCCATCATCCCTGTCTATGTAGTCAGACCGAGTGGCCGTGGAAACTATTTGGAGAATGTAGGCCAGAAGTCCTGACGGGGAATCCGACATTGCTACACCTGTGAATGATAGAAAACGAATGAGCGATTGAGGGAAATGAAGACGCCTACGCATTTTATCATAGCTAACACTTGCACCATTGTAAAAATTATGAAGAGATTGCTAGGCGCTCTGTCTGCCATCGTCCAAATATGTATCTGTCATACTGTTTATATACGTTATTATAATAATTAAATGTCTCTTTAGATCTATGTTTGTCTCGTACGTTTTTATTAACATATTGAATCTCTAACAAATTGCCTTGCCGACCGGCTAAGCCCGCTCTAGACAGACAGGAGAAGATATCACTAAGCAATTTTGAATCATAATTAATTTGTAATAAAATTCAGACGATTATCACATCAGCCCCCTTCGTTACCATTTCTAAAAATTCAGACAAAAACATACCAATAGTATCAGGTTTAGTAGCATGCATATGCAAGTATCCAGTTTCCGTCACTAAACCCTTCAAGATAGTGGTGATTGGGTACAATCTCTCAGCCAACGAGGGATCCACTATCAATGACTGCAGCGCTTTGCTTAGTGAGCCAGAGAACCAAGTTGCTAATGTGCCCGGAGCGAAAGATACTGCGTAGTTTGTATGGTATCCTAGTACTTCCTGCAAAGAAAAGATCAGTAGGGCTTTAATCATTCAAGAAGAGATCGGCTGTTTGTTCATTATTGAAATGGAGAAGAGTGTAGAAGTGCTAAGTAATCTGCCTATTGTTGCCAGAGCCTGATACCGCGATGCAGGATTCGATTGGTAGTTCTTCGCTGACAAGAACCGCAACACCATCTAGGTGTTGCGGTTCCTTTTGTTGCCGTACAAACGCTTCTTAGTTTTTCATGAGGCGGCATTGATGCAGCATCTCTAGTATTCTACATGGCGCGAATGCTTACCTGACCTCCA
>NDFZ01000846.1:0-11995 GCA_002192655.3 Mamestra configurata | reverse complement strand
CAAAATACTGGAATTCTATTGAGATAAATGAACAGTTCGAAGGTTCGATACGGAATTTACATTATTTTTTCGTACTAATTGGAGTTAGCTGTTACCTTCCTATTGAAGCTGACTTTCAATTTATTGAAAAGGTTTCAAGAGTAAAAAAACGGGTTCCGTACCATTATCTATAAAAACAAAAAAAAACACGTTTGTTGTATGGCAGCCCCCTTAAATATTTATTTTATTCTGTTTTTTAGTATATGTTGTTATAGCGGCATCATCTGTGAAATTTGAACTGTCTAACTATCACGGCTGGTGACAGACAGACAGACAGACAGACGGACGGACAGCGGAGTCTTAGTAATAGGGTCCCGTTTTACCCTTTGGGTACGGAACCCTAAGAAGCTTGTAAAAATCTGCTGCTTGTGATAGAAAAATAAAGTGGAGTTCTACTCGAACTATTTATTTTCTTTTACAAGGTATATATACATGGTGTAGAGAGATAGTCGGAACTTGCAAAGGTAGCAGTCGCGACAAGTTCATGAACTGTTGCTACGCTGCTACATCGCGGCTACGCCGTAGCCCATCGGCTACGAATGAAAATCGTTTAAGGTGAAAGCACCAGGGTAGCCCGCGAAATTCAAATTTTCATACGTTTTTTGAATTTTGCAGGTCAGTGTCAGGTTGTATGTTGATAAAAATACGATTGGCGTCCGTCACAAATATGGCGTTACTGAGTTATAATAATTAAAATCATCAATTCAGGTTCATTCATGTAGCTCGATTGAACGACTTTTTTATGAAATAACCATTCAATCAAGTTAAATGAACTTAGAGGGATGTATTGATGATTTTAATGATTATAATTCTGTAAATAAATAGGAGTTATGGTCGCAAATCATATTTTGTTCAACATACAGCCTGACACTGACTTGCAAATTGCAAAAAACATGAGAAAATTTGAATTTCGCGGTCTACCCTGGCGCTTCCACCTTAAAGGCAGTGAGCCCGATATGACCTTCCTCGCTCTTGGCATTTGTCTAGAACCTCAGGGATCGCCGCGAAGCGCGAAAACGAGGCTGCGGCACGACCGACAATCGCGTTTCACGGCTCTTGCGGGCTTTCACGCCGCGAATTTGGAGCCGGCTTTAGATCGCCTTTACTTCTAAACATTTTTTCTTGTTCTTTTTCAAGTAGTACTTAAAAGATAATTAATCAATATTATGGAACAATGATGATAGGGGCCTTTGTAGAGAAACCTTAGTTTTCAATGCTCGTCTGAAGCCCAAATTCCGAGTAAAAACTGAAGTAGGTTTGTACTTAAAATTGAATACTTGTAAGAAATTAAAACGATTTTGCAAGAATTTGTATGTATTACTTTTTATAAGTGGATATCTTCGATTATTCACGCAAATTATGTTTTGCTTTGATGCCAGTTTGATAAAAAGAAAGAAGAAAGAACAATACAATTTATTTAGCACAGGTACATGAAAGGAAAAGGTAGTTATGCCAAAAACTAAGTGTGCGTCTCACGGCTGCACTAAAAAGGTCCATTTTAGCGATATGTCAGACAGACTGATGCTGTCTGACGCTGGTTTTCTAATGAACCTTTCAAAGGACGAGTGGCGGTTCATTTGAATCCATGTACTATGTTTGATGTACGGTACATACATAAGTGGACTTAGTAGAGGTTTTACTTGTAAGGCTTGCTAACCAACCTTCGTGGATATTTAAAAGCTCAGTTCAGCTCATATTTAAAACCCTTTAATTAGAAATCCATATCATAGGGGTGCATAAGGCTGACTGTCCACTGGAGTGGAGAGGAAAGGAGCGGAAAAATATTAAACAATGGTATTGCATAAAATATGCGTGTGTGTGTGACTGATGCGGTGCGGGGATTTCATTTTTTCATTGATTTCATTGGTAAATAAGTTGATATACCTCCTCTAAAATTATNTTATGTAGTATTAGGCTGACTGTCCACTGGGGCAGAGACGAGAGGAGCGGAGAAATATTTACCAATGGAATCGCATAAAATCCCCGCACCGCATCAGTCACTGAGATTTTATGCAATACCATTGTTTAATATTTTTCCGCTCCTTTCCTCTCCACTCCAGTGGACAGTCAGCCTTATGCACCCCTATGATATGGATATCTAATTAAAGGGTTTTAAATATGAGCTGAACTGAGCTTTTAAATATCCACGAAGGTTGGTTAGCAAGCCTTACATGTAAAACCTCTATGTACATTAGGTAAATATAGTCTATATATTCCGATCTCAGGTGATAATCTCGCAAGTAATTACAAATATTTATAAATTCTGTTATATTTTTTGTTTATCGCATACAAAATGATTTTCAGAGATCAAGTATTTTCGAACAGGTTTTATTTATAATCACTTAACATTAGTCAAAAATACCTACTTTTCTTTTTTTTTAAATACTTCAATTTAAAACTCCTAAGTAGGTAAATCTAAAAAAAATTGGCGTTAAAGAATTTCTTCACATCGCTGGCGAGTTGGTGACTGGAAGTGTGCTTTACCTAAGGCAGGGGCTGCACTGGTAGGCCGACGGCGACACAATAGCGACGCGAAAAATAGGTGGCTGCACTGCAGAGAATCATGGCGTCGTCGTGTAATGACTGGCCGCACTTTTTAGGTTCAGGCGAGTTTGCATGATTGGTGGGACACTAACATCGCGCGTGATTGCGCGGCAAACATGACACTGGCACCGGTGGCATTGTGCAGTGGAATTTGTTTCCTAATTTAATACGAAGAAGACGTGCCTACGTACCACCTTGTCGCTATGGATATTTTTGACCCATATAATATCTTTCTCCTTGAGAAGTCCCCTCATTAATTAAAAAGTGATCAATCTTATCATATCATCTTTTCTTTAAATACTAGCAGCATTGCCACGTCCTATGGCAATGCTTGCTATGCTTATCTCCTGTCAAAGCCAGCCCAATGTTTTTCAAGACAGTGTACCTTCTACATCGTACCAATATTAAAAGAATGTCATTCACAATGAAAATATTCAACATAGCCCGAACTAAAGTTCTCAGGAAAGTACACTCAATGAAACGTGTGAATCAACTTTTATTTACTGCACTCTATTGAGTTGTGTAAAGCGCAGCAGACGACAAAATCAAATTACAAACTCCTTCGTTCATACTTTGTAGAGACCTGGGAGCAGTCTTAATTGTTTTGATGTAAGGGGTGACAGGCTGAGAACGTGCCGGAAGACAGTAGGAATACACTCTAAAAGACTCCAATTGTAGGTACTTATCTGATGAATGTAGTGCAGAAATTGGAACACTTAAAGTACAAATAAAAAGTACGTTGATGAAATGACAATAACCCATGCTTTTGTGTACCAACCAGTCGACGTTTCCTACACAATCGCTTCAGAAAAAATAATTTAAGACCGGCGAGCTGTGGGGTTTGGCCCGCGACCAACCTGATATTATAAACTAGTTTTTGCCCGCGACTTCGTACGCGCATGTCCCATTTTTTCCCTTTCCCGTATAACCTAAAGTCTTCCTCATAAATGTGGCTATCATTTACAAAAATAATTTTCTGAATCCGACTGGTAGTTCCAGAGATTTAGTGCGTTCAAACAAACAAACTCTTCAGCTTCAGATTATTGTTATAAATTATAGATATAATTATTTGAAGGTTTATTTTAGTGCCATGTATTCAATTTGTAAATTCGTTATGAAATTCCTGAACAAATCCAAATTCGACAGCATTTCAAACAGAATTATTTATCTGCAACAATTTGTACAAGTATTTAGAATATTCGTCGACCTCCGCTGTTACATACCACCCTAGTACTAAATGAGGGTTATACTATATTATGTTATTTTTTCACTCGACTCAATCTCGCAAACTTGATTAAATAACTCTCTATTACTCAATCATATTTACTGTTATTGAATTAGTTAAAATTATTGTCATTTTGAACTTCGAGTCCTGTCAAAAATTTATGGAAAATGAGGTTTTTCTGACAACTGTGATGCGAATGCATATGTTGAAAAATTAGAAGAATTAGCACTGAGGATTTTTAATGTCACCTTTTAATATTTCCCCTCCGTTCTTGCATACCGCCCTAGTACATAAATGTGAGATTGTAGGTTATACCATTGTGGGCTTTAAATTTTATGACGTCATAAAATGCGAGAACATTTGACCGTTCGTTATTAGATCGTGAAGGAGGACTGACGACAGACTGGACCGTGGAAAATTTAGAATACATTGACTTACTCGTAGGTAAAATTTGTAGGAACTTGCGAAAATGTTTTTTTCGAGTGCTAGTACTGCTAGTGAAACTATGTCTCTTAACTAAGGCCTTAAATATTTGGAAATGTCACCGGAAAATTGACACACCATTCTTTGGCCAACTATGGGTTAACTTTTCGTTACAAGTTGGTAAAACCTAATGTTTGATCTTATATCGTTTTCTGATGTTTTCTTCCGATTGCTTGTTAAAAGTCGTAACGAAATAATTATTGCCTCGAACTTATGAGTGTCACTAGAAAATTGCAGACTCCGTGAGATTGTAATAAATCTCGATAAGATTATACTTTCTCGATATAACATGAAAAAATCGTTTTGTTTACAATAAATCCCATCCAAATTAAATTGTTTCCAATATATCCGTGTCTTATAAAAAAAATAGTTTACAATTTCACGCGATATTTTACAATCTTACGGCGTTTGCCATTTTCCGGTGACAGAAGCATTGGTTGACAAGGACTTTCAAGGAGTCTGTGTTTCCTAATTGCTACAACCGAGAGGTTTTTTAGTTAAGAGTGGAATAGGTTACGTCTAGACAAGCGTGCTTCATCGACATCATCGCTCTCCATCGAAGAGATTGTGGTCAAACGCGATCCTAATCTACCGAAAAGTGAAAACGTGTTGAGCACTTTTTGGATGAACAAAAATCATGGAACTCGCGTCATCGTCACCGAGCGCTTTGGGTGAACAAAAATCGTAGAACTCGCGTCATCGTCACCGAACACTTTGGGCGAAAAAAATCATGGAACTCGCTTCATCGTCACCGAACGCTTTGGGTGAACAAAAATCATGGAACTCGCGTCATCGTGACCGAACGCTTTTAGTTTTCACTTCTATCGGCAGTCCCCAAAAGACTGCCCCGCATGTTTTTTCTTTATTATTTTAGCATGGGTTCTTCCTTCTTGGGAAATTATAATATGGATCAGTTGTCTTTTCGTGATTTGACCCCACGGCAAGACGTCTATGAGAAAAAAAAACTTTTTTATAAAAATATACAACCGACTTCCAAATAAAAACACTACAAATTCTTAAATAACTTTAATTTCAGAAGGCGGTGTTTTTAGTTTTTGTTTCTTCGTTTTTGACACCCACTTCCGAAATTAAATTTATTGAAGACTTTGTAGTATTTTTTTTTTTTTTAAATGTTTTTAAAATTTATATTTTAGTTGTAATACCCGACAATTACTCGATGTCATTTTGCTTACTACGACGAAATTACATAATCCAAGTAAGCAAAATGCTCATAAAATAAAAACTGCTGAGCCAAAATTAATATTTTTTTACGGAACCAAATGGCAAGTATACCGCATTAAATGAAAAAATAATCACATAAATCGTCTCAGAAGCCCCGGAGTAATCATTGTACATACATAAAAAAAAATACCGACCGAATTGAGAACCTCCTCCTTTTTGGAAGTCGGTTAAAAATGGGTCATTATATTAGTATTATCTTCTTATGTTAAGTTACATTCACGTGATGCCAATCATTTCCTTTGAACTTAATATTTCCATGCCCTGCCAACCCTGGGTCTTTGACAAAGTAGTGAATTTGTTTGTTATTGAACCACAGACAAGTAAAAAGGGGTGGCGATTACGAAGGACTATGGAAATTTATGGAAACCTAAACTTGCGCTAAATTCGACTAACTTCGGCAATGAGTTTGTTTTCTTTTCGAGCAATTATTTCTGTGTCTTTGAAGTTTATCTGCTTTTGTAAGTATCCGGTATTTTTGGAACTGAAATCGGGGCAGAAGATAGCACATATTATGTTAGAGAATTTATTGATTTAGATAAGAACTCGTTGCTAAAGAATAACAGCTGCACGGGTCGATCTTCAAGGTTAAGCTTGCCGAGATCGGTCGGTGGATGGGTGACCATCTTAACATACCGATACTCCTCCGTGCCTCGGAAAGCACGTGAAGCCGTTGGTCCCAGATTGTCAGAAGCCAGTAAATCTGACTCCAGTCTTGCCAAGAACTACCGTGTTACCCAGTTTATTGGTTTTGGAGGTCTGGTAGACGGCCGCTCCAAGTAAAACACTGGTGTTCAGCTGAATCCAAATGGAAAACACGCGTGACGTCACTTAGCTGGTTAAAATTGTACCATCATAGTGACGTCACGCGTGTTTTCAACGCACTGTATCGTCTTCATTTTTTGTTTACGTTGAACAAGGAAAAATACGTGCCTAATATTTCTTTGGAAATCTATCTGACGGACTAATTAGATTTTATCATTAAAATACCCTATTATAATATGTTAATTACAGGACTTTTCATATTGATTACGAATTACTGCCAAACGTGTTGATAATGTTTTTTTCCCCAAAATCCGTGCTTTCAAAACACACCAAAAAAGGACCCACATCCAACAAGTACACCTCAAAAAACAGCTGCCAAAAGTAAACAAACAAAACGCTCCCTTGGCATTTGCTGGACCCAACCATCCAATGAAGACCCATAATAATTTATGCGGGTACCCATTAAAGAGCAATTTAGTGGTTTGTGCGGAGCAGGGAAGGTCGACTTAAAGTGGACGGTAAGTGGCACTGCCGTTTGCTAACTTGATTGTGGTGTGGACGCTTCGGAATCATGTTTGCCTGGTACGTTTAGTTAATAACTGGACTAATATTATTGAGTGGTGACTTGGGGAGCTGTTTATTTGGAGTCTATCTAGAGTTCTGGACTATATCTACCTATAATAGTTGATTTTTCGGGTTCCGTACGCAAATGATAACCAACGGAACCCTTTTACTAAGCCTTCGCTTAGACGGGGCCCGATAGGGCCAGAGCCTGCCAGGCTTGCGGAATTTGTTCGAAAGAGTCACCGTGGCCCTGGAACGCATAGGGCTGTAGAAGGAACGCGGATGGGTTTTAGTCAGTAAGAGTCTGACACGCCCTTCCGCTCCACCCAGAGCGGAAGAAGTCATTTGATGATTTCCCATCCTAAAAAAAAAAGCCTCCGCTCTCCGTCCGTCTGTGTCTGTCAGTGGGCTGTTTCTCAAGAACCATAATATGTAAAGTGTTGTATGTGCAAAGTGTGTATATTTATTGCCACTATAACAACAAATAATAAACATAATAATTACATTAAAGGGGCTCCCATAAAAGAAACGTGTTTTGTTCGGTTCATGGTACGGGACCCTTCGTGTGAGAGTCCAACTCACACTTAGCCGGTTTTTCCTCCAGGCGACAGGATATTGAGTTGAGCGCTCCTCAAGTAATTTGAATGTTCTAAGTTAAAAATATTGTCATGTTTACGTGTTCTACTATATTTTCAAATAAATGTCGGCAGTTCTACCAATTTTAGAAGTATTATGGGAGCACACATGGAGGTTCCTCGAAAATTCTTGTGTCAAGGATATATATTGGCTGAGTCAAGGTGAACTCATTTAAAACTTATATATTTTATCTTCTTTAAATCAATATTTATTTTATTTGTGAGCTGATTTTCTTAACGCGATTTCAGGGTTGTCCCATAGTGGTTGTCACTGGTTGTTCATATAAGTTCATAAAAGTATAACGACTTCTTTTCAGCTTCTGCGCTTAATCTGTTACACCTTGTATAGTCTTTTTTTCGATGGGAAATCATCAAATGACTCCATCCGCTTTAGGTGGAGCGGAAGGGAGTGTCAGACTCTTACGGACTAAAACCTATCCATGTTCCTCGAAATGCCCTTCGCGTTCCCGCGTTTACGTGGCCGCGGTAACTCTTACTAACAAATTCCGAAACCCTAGCAGGCTCTGGCCTTAGCGGGCCCCGTCCACTATGCTGAAATAATCTCTTTGAGGCGCGCGTGAAACTCAACGCACCGTTGACCCGGGCCTGCCGGTCGATTCTGTAAACATGTCAAAGTGAAGGCTTGGGTGAAGTGATCACGAAGTGAGGTGTCAATATATGTCATCAAGATGACAGGCGCGGACGGCGAGTGTTGGGTGGCTCACCGTCCGCAGATCCGCGCCTATCCTTGTATATACTTACCGCTTGGAATAGTCAGAACTGACGAGACAGTACTTCTGCAACTTTAATAATACCATATACAATGTAATAAACCAGGTTCTTATAAAGTTTACCCCTGCTAAGCCGACGTCGGGTAATCCTAGACGTGAACGTAGGATGATCTTAAAGTCGCCTCTAATCCAGCTGGAATTATATTTACTTGAAGCTACAAGAATAATAATGTAAGTGTTAATAATGCAAATAAGATATCTGCAAGATCTCCACATTTATTAAATCCTTCAAGATAGGCTCTCAAAACAAATCTTACTTATATTTCATAATCCCAATATATCACACTAATATTATACCTAAAGGCGAAAGTTTGTGTGTATATATTTGTTACTTCTTCACGCGCAAACGGCTGGACCGCATAAGATGAAATTTGGTATAGAGACTGTTTGAGTCCCGGGAAAGGACATAGGATAGTTTATATCCCGGGATTATGTTCCCTTGGGAAAATATTCGACAATCACGCGGGCGGCAGCTAGTAATAAGAAATGCGAAAGTTGGGATGTAACAAACATCCCAACTTTCACGTCTGAACGGCTGAAGAGAACTTGATGAAATTTGGCACAGAGGTAGATTATAGTCTGGAATAGCACATAGGCTACCCCTTTTCCCGAGAGTGGAGTATGTTAACTTGTGATAATTTCCGACATTTAAGTGGGCGAAGCCGCTGGCAAAAGTTAGTCCACAAATGTGTCTGTCAGACTCTTGGCTAAAACCACACGCTGTTCTGCAACAGTCTTTGGGGTGCTGTATTAATAGCAGCCTTTCGCTAGCCTTTTTCCAAATAAGTTGTACTCGGCTACCAGACTTTGTAAATGCATTTGAATTCCAGTATCATTGCACTTTGCCTATATGGAGTTAGAGCTGACTTCTTTAGACTGAGTTTTTTTTTTATGGGGCAAGCCCGCCACACATTACCAACCACTGCAACTCCTGATAGCCAGAATCAACAGTGACGACCACCAGAAAAAAACACCGAGTCATTGAAGCTCGACGATCCCGGAGAAAAGATTTAACTGTCTTGGATCCCGCAACGAAATTAATCAGAAAAGCAAAGCGAAGGAGTATAAAAAATATAATTTCCACTTCCTTCTTTAGACTGAATTTTCGATGAAAACTGGGAACAACGGCTTACATTTGCTTTCTGAGACAAAAAAAGGTCTCAATACGGACGGTCACCCATCCACAAACCGACCTCGGCAAACGCTGCTTTACCTAAAAGATCGACAACCAGGAGCACAATCAAAATCAACATGACTTTTGAATTTGCCATCCATTCATCTTCCAACCCCATCTACCTCAATACACTCAAAAACTAATACCAAAACCGATGACTTTCAAGTTTCTATCCTTTGCAAAGATTAATAACGTTTCAAACTAATAGTTAATGGAACTTCTAAGTGACCAAACTGAGGCAAGTAAATATACCAGTGACTAACTTACATCTGTGGTCTGTTTATATCACTCCAGTGGCCAGGTCTAGTTAGTTCAATTTAGCACTGGACTGGGTGGTTTCGTTTACATTCCTTCAGTCATTATGAAGCTGTTAAATTTTAGTTTTTTTTGAAGTGAAACTTCTTTATCGGCGTTGGAAAAAAAAATACCGTCACATTTCTCGATTACGCGTCACATTTATCAGTTACGCGCCATCTTTTTCTTGTCCCTACCACGGTTGATTCGATGAGTATTTTCTCCAGCGGAGTAGGGAAAGCATGTCGTTTAAGCGTCCACTTACTCCCGCCACTAGACTTGACCGTTTTTTGTATTAGAGATAGTTGTTGTTGTGTGTTGTAGTTGTTGTTGTGGTAGTTGTTGTTGTTTGCTGTTGTTGTTGTTGTTTTGTGTTTTGTTTTTACAAAGTAAAAATGAAAACAAAAGTACATCATTTTTCGAAAAATAAGGCCATAAAGAAGTTTTACTTCTTACGTGTGTACGTAGTACACGCACATATATATTTTTTTTATTTTAAGAATGTATTTCTACAAAGAACATGACAATATTCAATTATGAGAGAAAAAACTAAAACATAATTTTCTTAAATAACTGTCTAATGAGCAAGTGTGTAGTAGGGGCGAGCCTATTGCTATCTATTAGGCTCAAATCCAGACTCCGGCCCAGCCCCGGATCTACGATGTTTCCGAACCGGGGCAGAAACTTGATAATGGCGCCCCCATCTCTACCACGTTTGCGATTAATTTATTACCTATGTACCTATAACGAACACCGATTGGATCCATCATTGGCATCATTTTTTTTAGACCATACATGGGAAACCATTGGTTCTAGATATTGAAGGTCAAAGTACTTATATTTTTTTTTTTCAAAGTCAAAAAAAAATATTTTCGACGTTACTTAACAAATAACGAATTTGAAGTTAAAAAATCAAATAATATCAAAACCGCCGCAAAGCAAGGGGTACCATAGTATTCAAACATTTGATTAATTTGGCGCCCCTTGAACTTGCCGCCCGGGGCGCGTGCCCCGGTTTGCCCCCTTTAGATCCGGGGCTGCTCCGGCCTAAAAGCCAGTAATTGAAAAACTATGGTGCGCGTCTCTGGTGCGCAGAGTGCGGGGCAGCGCCAACACCGTCCTGGCGATGATCGCCAACAGACTGGATTGCCCGTACATCCGGCAATGCTGCAGTAGACATATTGTTACTTTGTGAGTGTTTGTTATTGTCTGTATTTGTTATCCTGTCTGTATAAATGTTTATGTCTGTGTGTTTTATGTATGAGTTATGTTTCTGTGTCCAAGGTATGTTTTTATGTGTCTTTTANACTAAAACATAATTTTCTTAAATAACTGTCTAATGAGCATGTGTGTAGTAGGGGCGAGCCTATTGCTATCTATTAGGCTCAAATCCAGACTCCGGCCCAGCCCCGGATCTACGATGTTTCCGAACCGGGGCAGAAACTTGATAATGGCGCCCCCATCTCTACCACGTTTGCGATTAATTTATTACCTATGTACCTATAACGAACACCGATTGGATCCATCATGGGCATAATTTTTTTTTGGACCATACATGGGAAACCATTGGTTCTGGATATTGAAGGTCAAAGTACTTATATTTTTTTTTCAGTCAAAAAAAAATATTTTCTATGTTACTTAACAAATAACGAATTTGAAGTTAAAAAATCAAATAATATCAAAACCGCCGCAAAGCAAGGGGTACCATAGTATTCAAACATTTGATTAATTTGGCGCCCCTTGAACTTGCCGCCCGGGGTTTGCCCCCTTTAGATCCGGGGCTGCTCCGGCCTAAAAGCCAGTAATTGAAAAACTATTGAAATGGAAGATAGCTGCAATCTACTTAAATTCCCTTGATTCAATTGAGAAACGAGCCAAGAGGATCATCGGCAATGATAGACTCGTCGAGTCCAACCTCCAAAGTCTTGAGCATCGACGCTGAGTTGCTAGCCTGTCGGTTTTCTATCGATTGCATTTTGGAGAGTTTGCGACGGAATTGCATAATTTAATTCCGCCAAGCCCGTTCCATCATTGGACCACAAGACGTACAGCGATACGTCAAAGGTATATGGTGGACATTCCACCGACACGCACAAACAGTTTTGGGACCACATTCATTGTGCGTATTGCGGAATTCCCTGCCAGAATCTGTGTTTCTTGATAGCTACAATCTGGGAGTCACGTGCAGCCTGTGGGCAAAGTACACTCGTGCGGCATACAGCGCCCTCCGCGTCCAGTTCAA
>NDFZ01000844.1:0-11991 GCA_002192655.3 Mamestra configurata | reverse complement strand
CCCACCATTTCAAAACACGCCATATAAGTCAAAATCATTAAATCCATTTACATTACACTATTACACACATTAATAATGACAATCAAATTCATTTCACTATCCGCTTAACCATTTCTATTTCACACTCCCATCAACTATTTACGCTAATATAAAATTCCACGCAAACAAATCGGGGTGTAAATGCAAATTCAGTAAAAAGGGCTGGCATTAAATGTGGACTTACACGTGGTTGCAGTATGTACACGTGTACTGAATAATCCTATTTCCATAGGGTTTCACTTTGCACTGCGGTTGNCGTGGTTGCAGTATGTACACGTGTACTGAATAATCCTATTTCCATAGGGTTTCACTTTGCACTGCGGTTGAATTCATAACTAAACTATTACCTTAGTTTAATAGTAGGTAGTTCAGCTCTTTGTGGTTGAGCTCGTTCGGGAATTAGTTCCGCCTTGTTTTGATTTCTTCCACATTCGCCCCCATTTTTCACCCATGTTTTATTTGTAAGTTTTTTTTCGCCCCTCCTTTGGAAAATAGTGTTGAAATTCTTGTTAAAATGGGAGAAAATTGGGGCAAATGTGGTAGGGGTTTACATATATCATAAACGCTGCTGCCCGCGGCTTCGCCCGCTTGAAATTCGGAAATTATCCCAAGGGAACATACTCCCGGGATAAAAAGTATCCTATGTGTTATTCCAGACTATAATGTATCTCTCTGCCATTCTGACGTGATTGAGTAACAAAAATCGAACTTTCATATTTATAATATTACTGGCTTTTGCCCGCGGCTTCGTACGCGCTTATTCCGGTCTCGTAGAAATTTCCGTATAGCTTATACTATAGCATTTTTCATGAATGTGGCTATCATATACAATAATAATTTTCTAAATCGATTGGTAGTTCCAGAGATTAGCGCGTTCAAATAAAGAAACTCTTTAGCTTTGTTGTATTAGTATATATAGAAATACAAATATATATATAAAAGTATAATAACAGCGTGTTCCAGAAGTGCGTGGTCATATTTAAGGGTAGGCAGTTTTTATTTTTGTATGTCTAACTCGACCACAAAAAAGGACTTACTGACCATTCGGAGACAGTTTATATTACAGTTTCCGAATTGTCAGTAAAAAGTATTGAAATTAAAAAGTGTCTATTCGGATACTGTGTTCGAATATTTTGTGTCTAAATCGTCAGTAAGTCCAACAAAGGACCAACAATTTAAAAAAACATCAATTTTTAAGCAGACTGATACATTAGGGCCAACAACTGCATCAGGCATTTTTTAATGTAATTCTTTATTATTTTGATATTGTTTCTTTACTGTTTAGCGGTAACAGAAGACCACCCTTCAACACGACTACGCACTTCTGGAACACCCTGTATAGTATAGTATAGTATAGTATAGATAGTATAGAAATATAGATATGGATTTGTGCCTCGAAACACAAAGCTGTGTTCCGGTTTGTAGGGCATAATTGCCGGTGCATTCAGAGACATATGAGACATTTTAACTTTTTATCTGGGTTGGAAACATACTTGCGATGCCTCTCCTATTGAAGATGCAGAGCGATGACAACTTACTACCAGGTGGGCTTGATTGACCTCGATCTCGCCAAGTGGGCAATGATGGACGGGTGAGCCCAGAAGATGCCAGTTCAGAGGAACTCGTGACTAAATAATAATAGCCGCAAGAACTGATCTCCGAGACCTCTTTATTCTTTTGCAAATCCCTAGGTTTCTGAGCTACGCTCATCTGGGTACTACCCACGATAGTAACAATGTCGTCTGCCAATTTCGCCGCTGGACGACCGACACTTCTTCTTTCAGTCCCCGGACACCATTTGATCACCGCCTTACTCCACCTACTATAACTGAGTCCAAAACGCAGTGAGCATTAGAGTTCCTCAATCCGTTTTTGATGTCGAAAAGCTTAGTACGTCTTTGAACATTAACGTTTGGGGTTATCGACGTTAGAAACTCGTTCTATTAGATTTGAGCTTTAGACAGACCAAAACAGCTATAAATAACTATCAATTTAACAAACATCACATCAAGACCGACAATAAATCAAGAGTTACATCCCATTCATCACATATCATAGCCATAACTAATGGTAATCTATGCTAAAACCATGGTAATCGGATTAAAGGAAACGTGAAGGTTAGCGAAGCAGATGGCATTAACTCAGCGCTGGTTATGTAGTGGTTAATGCCGTTACGGCAGCTTTGTTAACTACCGCGTAATTCCTTCCTAAAGGACTGGCCGACGGTGGTTTCTGGTACATAATCCGTTTATGATTTTATGTGGACTTGTCATCATAGATCTTGCTTGTAATAATGGTCCATCGAAGTTCGCAAGAAAGAATTATATTTATTTAGCACTTACATGAAACACGCACGGCACATAGAAATAAAAAAATAAATGTAGGTATGCTAAGAACTAAGTTTGTGTCTCAGCGAGTCTCACGGCTGCACTATAAAGGTCCATTTGTGTGTTTTTTTATATTAACAACTTTTCACAGAAGTAAAAGCGATGGTTATTGTGCCTTTTTATATTGAAAAAGTCTTGATACTAAACACTACTTAAACATTTATTTATTTTTACCTATCTACTATTTTGTAGGCACTTCAAGATACCATAGAATGATACCCAGAAACCATACACGAAATTAAGAAAAATATTGTTTTTCTGAGCAAAGAAACTTCAAAAAAGATAGAGCAATTTAATGCTTTACAGTCAATAACTCTCATAGAAGAATATCAATCGTAATAAAAGTCTGAATGTATGCATGTTGCGTTCTCTGTCCCTGCCTAATGACAGGCAGCGCCACCTGGCTCCGGCATGATGTATTGGCACTGAACTGCATAATATAAGTACATCGTTATGGCTGCCACGCGATAGTTTCAGCTCAATGGAAATGTGCTTTTATGTCTTAGGTACTGGTTTTGTCCCGTGACTTTGCTCCTCGGAATATCCCACAGAATCAATACTACATAATTAAATAAATAAAGGTTTCTTTGGTACACGAAGTTACAGTAGAACACTGACTGATTTAAGAGGCAGGGTTTTTCACTATTTGTGCAGCGTTTTCCCAAATCTAATGTACCTATGTGAAATGTATTGGTAATGTATACAAAGGTTTTCGTGTAAATAAACTTACTATAATTATTATTAATTAATCCGTACGTTTTTTTGGGATAAACAGAGTCATAGACACCATTATGACTCTCATCAAGAAACCTATTTAAGCTTACTGTTTTTTAAGCATGTTCCAGACGGATATAATCCACCTACCTGTTAAAGATATTAAATAAGGTAGGTTCGGGTAATAAAGCCTGTCGCCTTATAAATAGTTCGGTTGACTATTGACGACCGCAATTCGTTTAATTGTTAAGTTTTCAAACAGTCACTGGTGATAATATATCATATAGGTAAATGAAAAGAAAAATACGATCATTTCATACTTATTTATAATCAAAGCTAAGATTTTTCCAGAAATTTTGGAATAATAGATAAATGATGAATGATGATGATTTGTCGATAAATAATCATATTATTTGTAACATGAAAATATACTTTAAAGTACCTACAACGTCATAATAATATTAAATTCGCGAAAAATCTGGTTTACGTGGAATTGTACTTATCAGTCAGTTTTCAATCTGCCAACATTTATTTGATAAATTAATTATACCAATTTCTTAATAATATAACTTATTTCGATATTTAAAAATCACTACAGATTTCACTCGACCTCGTATCCCTAAAACGTATCTATAATTTTCCAACGCGGAAATTTACTTGCCTTCCTCCGTTGACAAGAAACAAAAAATAAGTTGGTTGTCCTTGTAACAGTAATTCATATTATGAAAACGATGAGGGTTGAATAGAAACTTGCACATTCTTCTCGGTTCAGGTCCTCTGACCGGGTCACCCCTGAACTTTGCGAACGTGAGCCATATTGCAAAATGTCTCCATGAAAAAAGACCTAAAACTTTGCCCTTTGAACCTCTCAACTTAATAAAATACGCTGCGGATGTTCTTGTTTCATAAATAACGATTAAAATGCAAAGTGAATAGTTAAAACTGTTTTTTTTTAATATTAGTTCAACTCAAATAAAATTCTTTGGCAGAAACTTTGTAATTATCTACTAGCAAAGAAGGGAAGCTTCAACATTTCTTATAAACTTAATGTAAAGTAGTTTATATGCGCATATTTTCAGTTGTAGTTACTAAGTGTAATGTAAAGTTTTTCATACCGATTTGCTAATGGAAACACCATTAACCTCGTTTATTATTTATTAGCGTGCCATAAACTAATCTAATTTATATAAAACATGAATTTTATGCTCGTGGTTCTGATAAATGACGACTTGAGTACTGAGCACACAAATAAGTTGTTTGCAAAAAAACTAATATCAGATAACGATAAATAATACAACAATAACACGGCACATGTTTATCGAGGGTCTATATTGTGTTTTTCATAACATCGAATAAAAGCTGATTCTTACGAGTTAAAGGGGCGGTAGCCTTGATAATATAATAAAATAGGAGAGGTAGTGGAAGCCGATATCTATAGACAACGTTATAAATAGCTATGGCACACCTCGGTAACAAGGTCCATTTATGCAGAGTGATGTAATAAACCCTATCTAGTATATTGAATTGAATTTGCCAGTGAGGGCGTTTATGAGGTGCCGCTCGTATCCAACAGGATGCCGACGCATAAAAATGCCATAATTTTGTATGCAACAGATATGAGCCCGGCTTTACGACTTCAGCACTGCTCTGATGTTACTTACGACGTGCAAAATGAGAGGTGCATTAGCGCACAGTAAAAAGTTTATGACGCCTATACGTGTAAATAACATAAAGTATGTAGATAGGTAGATATTTTAGTAGATGCCTTAAAAGATAACATAGAAATAAGGCGTCATTCTGAGGTTAAAGATAATCGAATTTTGAGGGCACTTCTCCCATTAAATAAATCCAAATTCAAAAACTTTTAAAGGTGCTAATAAAATGCCATAGCGTCGGGAACTTGACACCGCCTTCCTCCGAACTCCTGACATCATAACTGGGTTAGAGAAAAATGAAAACTTTCGCAATATGGTCCTGGGCAAAGTTCGCATGCACGAGAGTTGAGTAATAACAGTTCCCAGATAATATATTTGCAAATTTGCTAGTGAAACTCGCTACTTGCTTCACCTTGCCTCAATTTTAAGCTCTGAAGTTAGATGAGGAGAGAAGATTTTGTATGACATACACCACGCTGATACTTTGTTGAACACGTGTGGACTACGGGACAACATTTTAGAAAGAAAATAAACTTCTTTCGTACACTTTTATGAAACTGTTACGAAGCTATTTCAAGGAATATTTTTTAGAAGAATATGTTCTCGCGATTATTGAAAGTTACAACCAGAATAATATATTAACTTCTTCATTTTCCTTTCACAAGGTCTTTTAACATGTACACGTTTAAAATGACCTACCTAAGTATTAACTATTCAATTCAAACTCCCACACAATCCAAAGTTAACTCCAATCAAAACAAGTCCATCTAATAGAATCGTAATCACAACACAATATAAATTAAGTAAACACCAGTTCAGATAGTGGAACATTTGTTCGCACAATAAGTGGCAACAGTCACGCACATACATATAAAGCTAATACAATTTAACTTGAGAGAATGGAAACCGCTAGCGGAACGGTTCCGTACCGACCAACTAACTCGAGTGCTAACGTTGGATTTACTACTAAAGTTTTACTTAGTGCTTATTTCATGTGCCGCAGAACCTATGTGCCGCTACGTTGGTACAGATCCTACTGGAGTAAAGGCTGGTTTATATTGGACTCTCGTCCAATAAATGGTGTTTTTCTTTATTTTTATTTCTTTCTTTAATTCTTCATTGTACACCATAACAGCTTATATTAATTCAGTGATTAAAATAGTTCATGTACAAAGGCGAGCTTAACTCAAAAATTAGTTTGAGTGCTAGAGAGAGATCACAATAGAGGGTAGGATCCAGCGTACAAATTTTACAATACTATATTTTTAATCATACATAAATATACCTACATACATAAACATGTATACATATCTACAAATTTAATATTATGTTATTGCAAAAGGCTTTTTCTTTCTATTGTGACGGTTTTAGTGTAGGAGCGGCATTGCTTGTATCTTTCGTCTCAGGAAAGCGTTTGTGGTTTGTCTTCTGTGCTGAAAAATACGTGACGGATGTAAATAACCGTAGCAACTTACAAGCACTCAACCAGAGAGAAATCACAGTAGCACTATCTACCTAAAAACTAATATATACTTATATCTAATCGAATGCGAATCAGAAATGAAGCTAAGCAATGGTTATATGTCTCGGCCTAAAAGAAAAAGAAAGAATGGAGGGAGGCTGTTGCCCAGCAGTGAGACAGTACACGCTAGTTATTAAAATAATAATAAATAGTGCAGTTACTGTAACGAGCACATCTGAACCCTCCACAGCATAATGGATGTTCTATATTTGTAACACTTAGTATGGAAGCGGAATTATTCTGTAGCGATGAGACTTGCTCTTCCTGTACTTGTCATTCATTCCACAAAACATAGCAACTTAGTTGTTGTACCTACTCCTACTTCCTATAGCATAAAATGAAAATGTCATACCTCTCCTGTGCAGCGTGACCGTTTACGAACTTTACTCTAAAACTAGTAAGAGATAATAGAAAATACCATATAATAACTGAAAAACTGAATGCCGGAGTTTATTCTTATTGTTTCTAACTCAGCACGCATAAATTTCAGTTTTATGTAACAGCAAAAGTCACAATAAATCCGTAGGTAATCTAGACTCTGCTTTAAAGGAGGCATATTCTGTAAGAGTTATCGCTTTAATGTTCCCTTTGATACGATAGCTGACGTATGACGTCATCAAAGCTTTCCATTAGGTCTAGTGTGCTAATATGCTATAAGGACTAATGGGACCCAATTCACTGGAGCGAACACTCGTGTTTGAGCACTGATATGGACCGAACGGGGCTTATCTACGAGTACCTACATAATGTACTTGGAATAAGTCACTTTAGTTTCGGTGTTGAAGTGATGGAACCCTTTTCGAAACTCTGGAAAAGTGATATACACCCCCGTATTATGGAACTTTCGTATTTGAGAAAACATTTCGTCCGATACGATCAAGCCTGTTGTAATTTACCGGGCTCAATGCCAACACCTGGGACTGTTAACAGGAAAATCTAATCATAGGTTGTCCTGTCCATAAGAGTAAAAGACAAAATGTTATAGGCACGTGAATAAATGCTACTAGCCACTCAAAGAGTCATGTGTTAGATTCATGCAAAATCTCATGTGATGTTTAATTTAAAATAGGACTGATAAATGAATCAAAAGAAATACGACATAGCTTTGAATAATACCCGGTTTCTAACCAACCAATGGCCTTATGATAAATAGCGTTAACGAACAGATAAACGCCCGATAAAAACCTCAGAAACCGGGCATTATTCAGACAAAGGCTATGTAATAAATGAATTGAAGAATTGTAAAAACAAATAAATAAAACTCGTATAAAATATTGGTTTACAATTATTCTTACAGAACCTGACAACACAGAAAATCATGCAGCTAAATCGAGAATCGTTGCCCTTTGTATTTAAAGAAAAAAAAAAAACTCAAAAGCCAATGCGATCCATTACTTAATTATGATAAACAAATCCTCGTCAAGTTTACTTAGTTCAAACACGCATAACGGATGAGTTTCCCTTTTTGATCCCTGCCATAAAACGAAAGAACTTCCCGAGTATTTTATCAAGGCAAATAGGAAGAATCAAAGGAATTTAAATGGCTTATTTAATTGATGATTTTCTTTGTGAAAGAACCTGAAGGCACTTGGATTTGGGGTTCAAGGCAATAAAGGTACGCTCGAAGAATGGCTTTTGAATAGTTTGAATTTTCTTTCTAAGTAAGAGCGAAGTTTATTGAGCGGCAAAAAGTTATTAGTAAGGCGTTCTGATTCGTTTGTTTTCCTTTATTGTATGAACAGGTAGTTTTGTGTAATTATAGCCAGGTGTTTTTCGTAATTTCAAGTGAAACTTTGCTAAATTAAATAAATTCAACACAATGGAATAACAGAACTCAAAAAGTTAAATGAATCATACGCCAAGTACTGAACTGCCACATGGCCAATTCCAAAAATGTTACAGTTTTGACAGTCGTTACCGGTGACAAAATGACATTTTGTTTGGAGCCCTAGATCTTAACTTAATCTCAATAAAGAAATATAACGGGTTAGTATGTACTTAAATGTTTCCAAAAAAAAGCATTAAAAGGCACTCAAATGAACCACTTTCTAATGGTTAAAGAATGGCCACTCTAAAAATATTTGTGGCATGTTAACTGCGCAGAAATAACCTGCAATGATACTTACCTACCGTGAGAAAGAATAAAGCGTCTTTGTCAGTTTGGCGTGCCAGCGGGTAGTTTTCCCGGTAATTGTGGAATAACAGTAATTGCAGGAAATGAAAACTTTCCCAAAGGAAACACAACTTGTAAGTGTAGCAAATAAAGCACGAATCATGAGGAAACCAACGAAATGTGGAGATCCGATATTTTTTTAGGAAATTAAGTCACTTGTGTTTTATTGATAATGGTTGTTTACGATGGTATCTGTATATCATATATATCGGTCTTTCTTTTTTTGTGGCTGATCGAGATTCTTTTCTCACGAAAATTATGGATAGATAAGGCCAAGAAATTGCTAGGCGAAAAAAAAAAAAAAAGAAGTTGGTGCTTTTCACTTCATTGTTTTTCCCACCGAAAGATGTCCATATGGACATGGTATATGTTCAGCAGTAGACGTCTTTCCAGTTTTCATATTGGTATGGGCAAGTGTTTTACCTAAGAACAGCTTAACCTGTGGACGACAACACAACTACCTTCGTTTGCAGTCGCACTACGGCCGCTACGCGTAACGCCCGTTTATGACCCTATTGTATTCTGAAGGTGCACTTTTTCGCGGATCAGTCACGTTACAGCCGTTCTACCTAAGTCCACTCAACGTTAGAAGTGCTTGTGATGAGAAAAGAAACACACAGATCAAATTAACAATTTGTAGTAGTGTGACTCCGTCTTCGACGATACAACAAAATCTTCGCGTAAAATGCAACTGGCAGTTATGCAGTATT
Source organism: Mamestra configurata (assembly GCA_002192655.3). Classification (NCBI taxonomy): domain Eukaryota; kingdom Metazoa; phylum Arthropoda; class Insecta; order Lepidoptera; family Noctuidae; genus Mamestra; species Mamestra configurata. The sequence continues at coordinate 2,791 of NDFZ01000844.1, read as the reverse complement.
GTTAACATCAAACATTTCGTAACGGGTGCGTGCTAATCAAATTCTAATCGAGAATAGTTTTCTTAGAAAAGAGGGTGTCAAATATTAATTAATACCAAGGTTCATTTCTAGAATCTACTGTCCTTTCACGAATGTCGAGCAATGCAACATCGTAATGTCTAACGTAAAGTTCCCCATGCAAATTGATAGAAATCTGTTGCTGGAGACCACAGATATAGATAGACGTTGTCTAACCCTTACGCATCGAATAATCAATACGGTAAAACGGGGCGAATAAAAATGAAGGGGGTGAATAGCAACCAAAGGGTGAAGAGGTTTTTCACGTTATTAAAATTGTTAGCAGCATTTTAAAGATTAATGCTTTGAAAGTGACCAATTATACGAGTTCAATATTTAAGTGTAGAATCTAATCAAAGTTTGATTTCTATTCAACCCCTTTTTTTTAAGGATGGGAAATCTTCAAATGACTTCTTCCGCTCTGGGTGGAGCGGAAGGGCGTGTCAGACTCTTACTGACTAAAACCCATCCGTGTTCCTTCTAAAGCCCTTTGCGTTCCAGGGCCGCGGTGACTCTTTCGAACAAATTCCGCAACCTTGGCAGGCTCTGGCCCTAGTGGGCCCCGTCTTTTATGCTGACATTTCTTTGAGGCGCGCGTGAAATACAACGCGCCATCGACCCGGGCCTGGTGGTGATCGGACTGTGAGCCACCCAATGCTCGCCGTCCGCAGGCCCGCGCCTACAGGCCGGGGATCGCCCTGCGACTCCCGACGCCGACGCCCCGGTGCGTCTTCTCCTGTTGCGGCAGTTGGGGCCAAGGCCTTGCCTTTCCCTCGCGCGGCCCGCCTCCTCCTTCGTTAGAATTACTGCTTCGCAGAAAGAGGTGACCGCTTCCCAAGCCTCCTCGCTCCGGACCATGGATTCAACCAGGGCCGGACGCGAGAGATTGCCGCCGCCGATCGCCTCGACGAGGACACGGCGGTGCTCAGCCCAAGCAGGGCAGATCTCTACCGTATGCTTCACCGTGTCCTCCGGGCGATCCTCACAGTGCTGACACCCGGGCGTGTCCTCCCGCTTAATCCGAAACAGGTACCTCCCGAAACAGCCGTGTCCGGTAAGTACCTGCGTCAGGCGGAAGGTGAGGACGCCGTAGCGCCTCTCCAGCCACTCCTCAAAGAGGGGTCTTATCGCCGCAATTGTGGCGTGCCCATTCTATTCAACCCCTGCATTGCTATTTGCCCTGTTTTACGGTAGCTTAACTTTAGACTCGCTTTGTAGGAGGTGAACTGCTTCTGGTGAGGCTGCTTACAAATAGATATCGCTTAGTGTTAGTGCAAAATGAAAAACTGAAATAAACAACATCCAAAACTGAGCAGCTGCACGTCAAAAATGTAAAAATAAACTTTTCCCAAACAAAAGCCTACCAACAGTGAAAGATACAAACAGTTAACGAAAATAAAACTACAGAATTTCATTACCGAAAAAATCGTGTGCGAGTGCGTCGCTACAAAACCGAATATTTAGTGCTCAACGCTTGTCAATATAGAATTTTTTAATTTATTTTACACAGCACACAACGCGGATGATTCGCACGTTTCCCAATAAACGAAAAGCTTATTTCACTCACGCCTGACTTTGAAGCATCCTTCGATTGGAAACTGAAAAATATTGCCGATATTTTCCCACTGAAGAATTTTCGGTTCTATTCAAAAGTATGTGGACGTACAAACGGGAGGAAATGAATTTTATTTAGCTCGCTCGGGCGTACCTTGCTATTACATTTTGTAATAAGGCACATGACTTTCATTGGTAGCCTTAGTGAAATGTTTATTGAAATGAAGTTTAAGTAAAAATATCGTTCAATAGTCTTGAAAAAAAAAAGTGTGTGTGTCAGCTCCGCACGACTGGAGTTTACTCCTTAAGAACTATTATTGTGTAGATTATGTAAAAAAGGTAAATGAAAGCATCTTAGATAAACTGAGTATACTTTGTATATACACACATACATAATCTCGAAGTGAAAAGTAAGTTGCGCAAAGGAACGTAACGCCTCACTTTTAGTTAACGCTCGATTGTACTCCTCATAAAATTTTCATACCACGGGTTAAATATGAAAATCGTTTCTTAAGGAGTAAACTTCAATAAATAACGAAATCTGTTCATCAGGAAACTTCGAACGCATAATAAATTTTGCTTTTTAATAAGAAAAATCTCTCCTAGTGACAATGAATATGATAAAATTTATACCAAAAATAAATTCTTCTTTCAAAAAGCCTGATTAAATAGAAAGAAGGCGCGCTAATTTCAAAACATTCAATACATCATCTGCCACACAACCCAGGTAGCCAACCACATAATCCTAAAAACCTTTACTGTCCCAACAAGACCTTCTGAATAAATACACGGGGTTTAATCGCAAGCAAATCGACTCATATCGTATATTTCCAGTAAAGAGTTTTAATGTTTGCCTAGGTAAGGACCGTATGAATGGGCCGCCTTTTTGATGCAAATTTAATGAGGCAGTCTAGGGAAGGCCTTTTAGAGCGACTGACCATTACCCCAGACAAGGGCCGACAGGCTGAATACACTGTCCGACGGTACGCTTTTATCGTTTGCGATCTCGAAACGATATTTTTAAAGCTTTTAAACAGTTGATGGTTTAAATTAGAGCAGTATTTGTACCGTTTATGGTTAAAGGGAAGTGCGGTGCTGGTATAGTGGATAAAATAATAACTCTAAAATTTGGAAATAGTCTTGAATTTTTGTGGGTTTAAGTGTCATCAACAGCAACAAT
>NDFZ01000841.1:0-11986 GCA_002192655.3 Mamestra configurata | reverse complement strand
GAGCAAGCGGCAAAATTAAAATATCGTTGGAATGTTTCATGCATGCCATCTGTTGAAATATTACACTTATTACTATTTTGTCAGAAGAGAATACTTTATTCGGTGCAAAATACTAGAGACTGCCATCAAAGGCACTGTCCGCTCTTCATACTACAGCCTCATGTCTGAATTTTAAGGACACTTTGAAATCTGAGTTTATTTGACGTGTTCTGAGAATCACTTTTGAAAATAATAAGGATCTTTTCAGAACTAAAAAAAGGATGTAATTTTAAACTTATTCCAACAAAATCTATTTTGCAAGACGTTTAATTTTAGAAGCACCATGTTGCTGGTAGAATTAACTGGTGAATCACTTCACCTATTAATTCTGTCAGCCCTATGAATAATGAGTAATGTGGACAGAACAGAATCGCCGCATTGTGTAAATCCTATGAATAACACATAATTAGCTTTGTGTATGTTCCAAATTAATATAGTTAATAATCCGATGCGGTGACGTCACAAAATTTATGATCGTACAATATTATCTCCAACAGATGTTTAACTAGTATGTATAGTTAAGCACTGCTCCTGATGTAAATTATGTCACATCTTGTAGTATTGTAAGCGTTATGATTTAATAGAATGAGTCAGTCAGAACCAAATATCTTACTAGATCATCTAGCTTCACTCAGTTGAGATATTCCATACTGTTTATACAGCATATAAACTATACTGAGCACTAAGACCCTAGTTTATTTCTCTCCTAATTACCAAATAAAACGAGCATCGCAAAAACATCTCATCCTAAAACATACCGCAGCGCAGAAACTCGGACAAAAACCATTTAGTATTAGTGAAATACCTAATAGCAGCTCTGTTACCAAGACGTATGAGCCTCGTTTGTTCCGGTTTGCTCCCATTAACCCAGCCTTTAAGACACAGGGTCACCGGCCGTCTCGAAAACTAATCCGCGCTGCTGTTAATACCAATAAGTCGTGCCTCGAAATTTATCGGGGTCAAAATATAGAGCCAGAATACTTTATAGGACATCGGATAAGTTTGGGCTATTCATAAAGATGCGCAGATGTGATTGTTGGTAGTTTCTGTTGATGATTCGAAGATGGCTTTCGACGTAAACAGCTAAGTTTCGGTTTTGTGGCTCTGGGTGACATACTTATATTGAGATATATTGGTTACTAGCTATTGCCCGCGACTTCGATCGCGCCTAACCCGTTTATTCCCGTTCCCATGTGGCTATCATATACAAAAATAATTTTCCTAAGCGCGTTTAAACAAACAAACAAACTCTTTAGCTTTATTATATAAGTATAAATGTCCAAAATATTAATCTATGGACATTTAAAACCAATTTATCTGCTATGTGAATATACTTACACCGAAAAAGTACCAAAACCCTAAAGCTAAAAATAATCAGAGATATCTACTCNCAAAAATAATTTTCCTAAGCGCGTTTAAACAAACAAACAAACTCTTTAGCTTTATTATATAAGTAAAAATGTCCAAAATATTAATCTATGGACATTTAAAACCAATTTATCTGCTATGTGAATATACTTACACCGAAAAACTACCAAAACCCTAAAGCAAAAACTGTGAAAATAATCAGAGATATCTACTAGTAAAATAACTAGTCAGATGCTTTAAGAGCTTGCTCCAATAAGTAAGATTATTTTTTACAGGCATGATTTCGACCTACACACGCATATATCTTCCTGCCACGGTAATTTTCGCTTTACGTGGAATATACTAAAGACCCGTCTGAAATTCGAACCCGAACCTTGAGCCCTTCCCAAATAATTTAAGCCTTTGGACCCTCAAAACATTAACAGCTCGAAGATACCATTAAACGTACTTAATACTTCAATTTCAACTTTACTAACTTGCTTTGAAATAAATATTTTGACTTTTATTCCTCTTAACGTGAATCAATGTTTATTTGAGAACTCAGGTCTCAATAGACCCAAAGATGAAAAAACCTACTAGACTTTCAAGTCGAAGACGTATGCTCCATTCTTAAAGGATAGATAGTTCTCTAGGGACTCAAAACTTGCCTGGATTTCAAATCCTTCAAAAACTTTAAATTTGCTCAGAACATATTTTGGTATAAATTCAACCATTTTTATGTAGTGCATTTTGTTTTATATATTTACTTCAATCGATCTTTTTTGTAATTATGTATTTGCATTCTAACAAAAAAGCCCAGAAACGTCAATCAAGATAACCGTTATCATCATTCGTGAAACGTGGATTAAATTATAGAACACGTAGGGGCTACCAATCCATCACCCATGATTTTAAATCCACAAGTTTATAAGTAAATCAGAAATAAAATTCTTACTTTTATCTCACTTTACTTTTATTTTACCTACTGCAGGAATACCGACACGAAACTTCACGGAACTGATTAATAAAATTTACCTAGTTAATAATTATTACTGTCACAAATAACAATAGGCCATATAGTGACAGAGACAGTCATATTAGTCAAGCACAAAGGGTGAATCACGTGCGGCCGTATTCTTTTGCAGAGGAGCCCGGTAAGAAACGTTTATGACGGAATCACAAATGCATTTTTCGTGTCCTGAAAAAGTGCCGACGCGTTCGCCTCTCGGGCTTTTCAAGCGAACTTGCTAGACATACAGACGTGCAGTATTGAGAGCATATAACAATATTATACTAAGCTCACTTATTATCGTCTCTCTCTTCCCATTTATAATTTGAATTCAAATAACCTTTGTTTATAAAAGGTTTTTTTTTTAAAGAGACTAAGGTCTATAATATTCTAAGTCTCTTTGAAGGAAACATCCTCCACTCAAATGGACCGAAAACAGAAAAAAGAAAATTAATGTCAATAAACATCAAGCAATAAATTTATGAGCAATTTGATTGACTCCAATGGAAAAAAATACCTAGAAAATACGGGATAGGCTACACAAGGAATTTAATACATTAAATTCATCATTCTAAAAAAAATATATAAATATATACCTAGTGTTACTTCGAAAGTTGATCAGATTAAAGTGCCGATACGCCAATCCATCCAATCAAGTGGATTAATGTCCCAGCTTCATATTTGTAAAACTGCGTTACTATGCCTGTATCCTCCATGCAATCACAATATCCAATTTTGTTATTGAAAAAGTTTCGGAACATAAAAAGGACGAATGTATTCCTGTCAGCTATGTTACTTTACGTCCACGTTGTCTGTGTGTTCGTCACACAGATATAGTAACACATCTCTTGCCTTACTTTTATTTTTACTTGATTCACATTTTTATTACGTTTCAGGTATTTTAGTTATGCTAAAATTATTCCTGTTTGTTCCTTATTCACGTACGTCCGTGGAAAACAAAATTAATTAAAAACACACGAGCCTTTTTTTCAATTTCTGTGTCGACAAATACCTAAAAAAGATATCCGTGATGAAAAAACAAAAATGGTTGTTTTAATCAATGCCAGTTACTAGTGGCCACTACAAACGTGTAAAAAACATTTTTATTATTAGGAACCTTTGCGTCATGACTATTAACAAGGTAAATAAAAAATCAACCGCCAAGTGCGAATCGTACTCTCACACGAAGGGTTCCGTACCATAAAAAACACGTTTCTTGTATGGTAGCCTCCTTTAATTTTGAATTTAATGGAAGGACCAGAAGGACTGGCCCGCAATGGCAGAAGACAGACGTGTGTGGAATGGGGAGAGGGATGCCTTTTCAGCAGTAGGACATAACGGGCTAATTTAGATTTGATTAGATTAGATTCAGGGAAAGTTAACAGATTACAGCACAAAAGGAACTGCAACAATTCTCACGCGCCTTTTAGTTCATTAAAAAACCGGACAAGTGCGAGTCGAACTCTCACACGAAGGGTTCCGTACCATAGACCGAAAAAAACACGTTCCTTGTATGGGAGCTGAATTTTGTTTTAATTTAATTTCTATTATTTGTTGTTATAGCGGCAATAGAATTACACACTCTGTGAAAATTTCAAGTGTCTGCCTATTACCGTTCTTGAGATACAGCCCGCTGAGAATAGGGTTCCGTTGGTTACCCTTCGGGAACGGAACCCTAAAGATGAAACGGTGCATTTTGAAATGAATAAAAGATATCTAGAATCATCTTCGTTTGAGATCGTTCCTTTGAGTCATTCTGTTAATGGAAGCAAAGCAATTATAGTGAGAATAGTAACTTCACTTACTTTCATTTTACATTTATATCAAAATGTACTCGACGCAATAGCTTCGCCAAAAGTACCGCTTAATGTCTTCAAATTTACATTTAGAACACGCTGCATCTTGAATTCAAATGTCGTCAAAATTGTTTCCGTTATGAAACACGCTGCGTTCTGAAACAGAACCTCTTCAATAGAACACAAGTGTTTCTTCATGTTTATTACATTGCACAAGCAGTTTTAAATTAAACTGTTCTCGTTTAGTCTTTTCTTGGGGTGAAATTTCCACAGCTTCCTGCTTCGTCATACTCATGATTGATTAGCCATCTAACTTGCAAAGGGAAATCGACTTTTGCAGTTCCTATGGTAAAAGGTAAATGCTCCATTTTGAAGAGCTACTGCTTTTGGTTGATTGATACGTAAATTATGTAAAGATATTTCAACAAACTCCTAGGCATCGAGTTACTTTTCAATTCAGTCAAAAGCATTGTAAACGTGTCGCCTCAGTAGCAAACGAGTTTAGTCTCACAGCCCATCAATCACTCGTATTTACCATTACTCGCGCACCTAACAATATCCAAGCGAGGTTGTAAATTTATTTATTTTTATTTACTAGCCCGTATCAGGATCACTAAGAACAAAAGAAATTCAGAGTTATGGGCAAACGTAATGAAACTCCCCATTTCCTCTGCGTGCTTACGTAAATAAAAAGGAAACATTCAAAGGAAATGCCTACTCTGAAGGCAAAAATACTCAACAAAGTTGGCCCGGAGAACATTCAAGTCCTTTTAAATAAAAGTTGCCTTNGTAAAATAACTAGTCAGATGCTTTAAGAGCTTGCTCCAATAAGTAAGATTATTTTTTACAGGCATGATTTCGACCTACACACGCATATATCTTCCTGCCACGGTAATTTTCGCTTTACGTGGAATATACTAAAGACCCGTCTGAAATTCGAACCCGAACCTTGAGCCCTTCCCAAATAATTTAAGCCTTTGGACCCTCAAAACATTAACAGCTCGAAGATACCATTAAACGTACTTAATACTTCAATTTCAACTTTACTAACTTGCTTTGAAATAAATATTTTGACTTTTATTCCTCTTAACGTGAATCAATGTTTATTTGAGAACTCAGGTCTCAATAGACCCAAAGATGAAAAAAACCTACAAGACTTTCAGGTCGAAGACGTATGCTCCATTCTTAAAGGATAGATAGTTCTCTAGGGACTCAAAACTTGCCTGGATTTCAAATCCTTCAAAAACTTTAAATTTGCTCAGAACATATTTTGGTATAAATTCAACCATTTTTATGTAGTGCATTTTGTTTTATATATTTACTTCAATCGATCTTTTTTGTAATTATGTATTTGCATTCTAACAAAAAAGCCCAGAAACGTCAATCAAGATAACCGTTATCATCATTCGTGAAACGTGGATTAAATTATAGAACACGTAGGGGCTACCAATCCATCACCCATGATTATAAATCCACAAGTTTATAAGTAAATCAGAAATAAAATTCTTACTTTTATCTCACTTTACTTTTATTTTACCTACTGCAGGAATACCGACACGAAACTTCACGGAACTGATTAATAAAATTTACCTAGTTAATAATTATTACTGTCACAAATAACAATAGGCCATATAGTGACAGAGACAGTCATATTAGTCAAGCACAAAGGGTGAATCACGTGCGGCCGTATTCTTTTGCAGAGGAGCCCGGTAAGAAACGTTTATGACGGAATCACAAATGCATTTTTCGTGTCCTGAAAAAGTGCCGACGCGTTCGCCTCTCGGGCTTTTCAAGCGAACTTGCTAGACATACAGACGTGCAGTATTGAGAGCATATAACAATATTATACTAAGCTCACTTATTATCGTCTCTCTCTTCCCATTTATAATTTGAATTCAAATAACCTTTGTTTATAAAAGGTTTTTTTTTTAAAGAGACTAAGGTCTATAATATTCTAAGTCTCTTTGAAGGAAACATCCTCCACTCAAATGGACCGAAAACAGAAAAAAGAAAATTAATGTCAATAAACATCAAGCAATAAATTTATGAGCAATTTGATTGACTCCAATGGAAAAAAATACCTAGAAAATACGGGATAGGCTACACAAGGAATTTAATACATTAAATTCATCATTCTAAAAAAAATATATAAATATATACCTAGTGTTACTTCGAAAGTTGATCAGATTAAAGTGCCGATACGCCAATCCATCCAATCAAGTGGATTAATGTCCCAGCTTCATATTTGTAAAACTGCGTTACTATGCCTGTATGTTCCATGCAATCACAATATCCAATTTTGTTATTGAAAAAGTTTCGGAACATAAAAAGGACGAATGTATTCCTGTCAGCTATGTTACTTTACGTCCACGTTGTCTGTGTGTTCGTCACACAGATATGGTAACACATCTCTTGCCTTACTTTTATTTTTACTTGATTCACATTTTTATTACGTTTCAGGTATTTTAGTTATGCTAAAATTATTCCTGTTTGTTCCTTATTCACGTACGTCCGTGGAAAACAAAATTAATTAAAAACACACGAGCCTTTTTTTCAATTTCTGTGTCGACAAATACCTAAAAAAGATATCCGTGATGAAAAAACAAAAATGGTTGTTTTAATCAATGCCAGTTACTAGTGGCCACTACAAACGTGTAAAAAACATTTTTATTATTAGGAACCTTTGCGTCATGACTATTAACAAGGTAAATAAAAAATCAACCGCCAAGTGCGAATCGTACTCTCACACGAAGGGTTCCGTACCATAAAAAACACGTTTCTTGTATGGTAGCCTCCTTTAATTTTGAATTTAATGGAAGGACCAGAAGGACTGGCCCGCAATGGCAGAAGACAGACGTGTGTGGAATGGGGAGAGGGATGCCTTTTCAGCAGTAGGACATAACGGGCTAATTTAGATTTGATTAGATTAGATTCAGGGAAAGTTAACAGATTACAGCACAAAAGGAACTGCAACAATTCTCACGCGCCTTTTAGTTCATTAAAAAACCGGACAAGTGCGAGTCGAACTCTCACACGAAGGGTTCCGTACCATAGACCGAAAAAAACACGTTCCTTGTATGGGAGCTGAATTTTGTTTTAATTTAATTTCTATTATTTGTTGTTATAGCGGCAATAGAATTACACACTCTGTGAAAATTTCAAGTGTCTGCCTATTACCGTTCTTGAGATACAGCCCGCTGAGAATAGGGTTCCGTTGGTTACCCTTCGGGAACGGAACCCTAAAGATGAAACGGTGCATTTTGAAATGAATAAAAGATATCTAGAATCATCTTCGTTTGAGATCGTTCCTTTGAGTCATTCTGTTAATGGAAGCAAAGCAATTATAGTGAGAATAGTAACTTCACTTACTTTCATTTTACATTTATATCAAAATGTACTCGACGCAATAGCTTCGCCAAAAGTACCGCTTAATGTCTTCAAATTTACATTTAGAACACGCTGCATCTTGAATTCAAATGTCGTCAAAATTGTTTCCGTTATGAAACACGCTGCGTTCTGAAACAGAACCTCTTCAATAGAACACAAGTGTTTCTTCATGTTTATTACATTGCACAAGCAGTTTTAAATTAAACTGTTCTCGTTTAGTCTTTTCTTGGGGTGAAATTTCCACAGCTTCCTGCTTCGTCATACTCATGATTGATTAGCCATCTAACTTGCAAAGGGAAATCGACTTTTGCAGTTCCTATGGTAAAAGGTAAATGCTCCATTTTGAAGAGCTACTGCTTTTGGTTGATTGATACGTAAATTATGTAAAGAGTTGAAAAGTAACTCGATGCCTAGGAGTTTGTTGAAATACAACAAACTCCTAGGCATCGAGTTACTTTTCAATTCAGTCAAAAGCATTGTAAACGTGTCGCCTCAGTAGCAAACGAGTTTAGTCTCACAGCCCATCAATCACTCGTATTTACCATTACTCGCGCACCTAACAATATCGAAGCGAGGTTGTAAATTTATTTATTTTTATTTACTAGCCCGTATCAGGATCACTAAGAACAAAAGAAATTCAGAGTTATGGGCAAACGTAATGAAACTCCCCATTTCCTCTGCGTGCTTACGTAAATAAAAAGGAAACATTCAAAGGAAATGCCTACTCTGAAGGCAAAAATACTCAACAAAGTTGGCCCGGAGAACATTCAAGTCCTTTTAAATAAAAGTTGCCTTTTATCACTGGCGAAAACGTCCATTTCTCAGGGCGGACTACTAAATGGACAAAGAAACGCGAGGCTGCGATGACACTCAAGTGCTTACTGGGCTTTGCGCCGTTTTAGCCCAAACTTGGTGAGTTAGTCACGGCTTCTGTACGTGTTACTATCCTCGGACAATATTGTCGCTGCGACACCTTCCTCCCCCGTTTTATGAGCCTTTGTTGGGACTTTTTATTTCAGGTGCATTTTTAAATTTCTTGGAACTACTTCCTGTTGTCTTAGGTTGTAGCTGGTTAGTAAAAGGATTGAGATTGTGGAATAAAAACATCGCAATAAGTGCAATACAGTGGGTGTATTATACCTATTTAAAGACTGAACTTAACAGGCAGTTACAATCAGCCCGTTATATAGTCTGAGACTATGAACTGGTAAGAAATTATTAAAAGAATAAACAACGTCCAAGTGCGAGTCGGAATCTCACACAAAGGGTACCGAAAAAAAAAAGTTTATTGTAAGGGATTCATTTTTAATTTAATTATTTTTTTTATTATTTAAGAAAGAAAGAAAGAATAATATTTATTTGGGTCTCGCACAAAACAAACAGAAAAGTAAAATAAATTAAAACTAACTAACTAGTCATTTGTTGTTTTAGCGGCAATAGAAATATTCAATCTGTAAAAATTTCAACTGTCGACCTATTACGGTTCTTGAGATACAGCTCGCTGACAGACAGACGGACGGACAGACGAACGAACAGCGAAGGCTTAGTACTAGGGTTCCGTTTCTAAACCCTTCGGGTACAGAACCTTAAAAATATCACAACCTTTCTCTACTTATGAGAAAAAAGGGTGAGGTAAGTTCAGAATTAAGGTTATTTATTTATATGTAAATATTTCAAAACGATTAGAAACTTTACAAAATACAAACAGATCCGAATACCTCCTGAAAACCTGTCTGGTTTCAAATAAACATCGTGTATACTGCCTAATATCCTCTCCGGTTTCCCGTTGGGCATTTTCCCCGTCCGGGCCACTGTACCCCACTCGCATTTCAGTTTCAACTTGTACAAATAATTCATATATTTTAAGAGAACAAATATACAAGTATATTGCGATCGTTTCCCTATGTGTGCTAGCTTTTATCTTCGATTTTGGTTGTGCTCTCCAGTTTTTGATTGCTTCGCCAGTTTTGCTCGAATAGATTTTCGGGTTCGGTGTACGCTATACGACGTTTTTCACTGTTGTCTATTTAAATAAAATAATAAATAAAGTCCTCCTGACCGATTTCGGCCATGGCTGCCACTCTCAACCGAGACTAGCCATTGGCGTGGAACATATTATAGTGCACAAGTGTGTGCGAAAGTACAGGTGCACTCCCTCTTCCATCACTCTCATATTCCGATGGGACGGCAACCCGATATGACCGGAGAGAGATCTAGCGCAGGACCAACAGCTTAACGTGCTTTTCGAGGCACGGAGGTGTCACACCATCAACTTCCAAACTCCGGGCTGTTACTGGGAAATTCCTAGTGTAAAAACCCAATTACACTTTTTGCCCGACTTGGGAATCAAACCCAGGACTCCACGCTCGGCAGCCGCGCTTGCGACCGCGAGACCAACGGAGCAGAAACTAACATAGCCAAGGGCTATAATTGTTTCCTTTTTTGGTTCGTAAGAGGTAATTTCTGGGAGTATTTTCTGATCCGGTTACAAAATAATTTTACTGATAGAAAGCTACACTCACTATACTTTTCATCTCGGAGAAAACACGGTTTCCAAGGGAAAGCCTCACCTCTCTGATCACCCATAACGACTATCATCCTTTAACTACTGAAGTCAGCGGCTAACGTGTTTTTTGAGGCACGAAGGAGAAAAAGTGAAATCTCGACATGTGTGCATGGTCACCAATCAACGGGCCGACCTCAATAAGCTAGGTTTAACCTTCAATCAACCCATGCGGCTGTTATTACTTTGTCCGGAGCCCCTTTTCAACTGGACACACGTTTTTTTAGGGTTCCGAATACACTTTTAAAACGAAACCGTTAAAGGATCACACGGTTGTCTGTCTGTCTTCCCAGCCAATTTTCTCCGAATGTACTGGACCGATTTTGTTGAAATTTTATACACATGTGAACTTCTGTGACCTAAACACGGACGCATTATGTAAATAAATAAATTTTGAGCATGACCCTTTTGGGGGGGAAATCAGAAAGATTTTTAAAAAAAAAAAACTGTTCCTTGTGGCATATCAAATGACAGGGCTTCTTGTGAGAGCTTTAGTTCTATTTTTTTCATAATTAAAAAAAAAATGTTAAGGAAATCTATATGGAAAATCTATAAAAAGTCTGTAGTATTAAAGTAACATGTTTTAAAAATGAGATTCGTTAAGAACTCTTTGCGCGCGAATCCGACTCGCACTTGTTTTTTAAAGGCACCACCCCGAGACCTTTCATTTTGTCTAATTCTTGCAAATAGTTAGATAAAGAGGAATTGAGTAATGTCGGGGGGTAATGTTGACAGCCACCATAAGAAAGGTAAAGAACGAAATTCATTAGCTTCACTGTGGTGCAAGTGAAACAATTTGAGGGTAGTCATAAATATGGCAGTAGCGGACGGTTACGCGTAAATCTGCTCAGTATGCAACTCCAGACGTCACTCGCACACTGGGCAGCATCATGTTCCGTCACTGCGTTTGAGGCTCTCGACCGGAGCCACCGGATCCTTGGAACCTTCGGGAATATGGTTCAAAATCATGTTGGCTACAGACATTTCATTACAATGAAATTCAATCAGTTAATACCGTCTTACGAATTTTGGGAAAATTATTACGTTGAACTTGAAACTAACAATATTACCTACCTATCCAGTCATTTTAGAATACAATTCCTTGAATTAAGTTCATATTGTAGTATGTACCTAAATAGGTTAAATCGATAGGTATCAAATTATCTTGTCTATCTCTGGTTAGTACGTGAGCTAGACTAAAATGAGTATTAGAGTTTTTTTTTTCAAAAAGTCATAGGGTAAAAGAAAGCCGGATAGTTGCCACACTTTTTATAAAAATATATAATTATTATATATTTAGTTAGTTGTCACTTTATTCATAAAACGGGTAGGTACTTTGGTTTATTATCTTCAAATTTGTGAAAGTAAAGAACATTATTTTTGATATTTCCAGAATATTGGCGATTTTTGTCGACCTCTAAATTTTGTGACATCTATCCCATATGGGGGTTAGTTGCCTAATCCATGTAAATTACGTTTAGGATAGGTGCCCCGCCGAGATCTTTCTCGGCGGGGCACCTATCCTAAACGTAATTTAAAAAATCTTCTTAGATTTTTATCGCGCAAAAACTTTGATCGCACCTTGCCTTCCCATGCAATCGCACAGNTTTTGTGACATCTATCCCATATGGGGGTTAGTTGCCTAATCCATGTAAATTACGTTTAGGATAGGTGCCCCGCCGAGAAAGAAGATTTTTATCGCGCAAAAACTTTGATCGCACCTTGCCTTCCCATGCAATCGCACAGACACATGCAACACGGTCTACTTAGTTGTCGATGTAAAGTCTCTCGATTGATAAATAAAATAACATGTGATTCATCCGCGAAACTAGAGTAATTAAAATC
>NDFZ01000840.1:0-11982 GCA_002192655.3 Mamestra configurata | reverse complement strand
AATTTCGCACGAATTGCATAATTATGCATGCATTTAGGCATACATTTTCGCCGCGCGGTAGAAAGAGAGGGGGATATTACTTCCTCTCCTACGCTGCGCCAGCGGTCTACTCTCCCTCCGTCTTACGAATTTTCGATCAGGTCACGTGTGCTGACGCGAGTTTAACATTTTTTACCCATCCCAAAAAGTGCACAACGCCGCTAAGAAGCGTTGTGCACTTTTGTCACTTCAAAAATAATACCGATCTTACAATGTTATAATGTGATTGGTCTGTGCTGTCGAATCGAATAAATGTTTTATCTGTCTATCTTCGGCAGCAAAAAAATATTTATGGTCAAAGAAATCGACGGCAAGTGTTAACATAAAAATCGTTCTTGTGCNATCTTCGGCAGCAAAAAAATATATATGGTCAAAGAAATCGACGGCAAGTGTTAACAAAAAATCGTTCTTGTGTCTACTTTCTTCCTACGATCACCATTCCTAACCATTTGAAGCATCGACTTGACATAGTCTACGCTCCCTACATACATCATAAACATGTCATGATTCGTACCAATACCATTCAATATGTGAGCCATCAAATAAATGCATAAGCGCACGTGATGTAAACTATAAATGACCATAAACATTGTTATGTAACACTATTGGTGAGTTAGTGAGTATGCATGCGTGTAAAAGTCACCGGAAAATGGCAAACTCCGGAAGAATATAAAATATCTTTAGAGATTGTAAACTCTCGATAAATTGTCAATTGAACATTTGGAATACTTTTTACGCATCAAAATTTGATAGTTTAAAATTTCTCGAAGTCATTCCGAGAAATCGTGGACTGAAATACAAAGGCGACCAAACAGAAGACAAGTCTACAATTTATCCATTTCTTGTGACCTGGAAACAAGGCTCTCATTGGTCTATTCAGAAAAAACATAGCCCAATGAGGGGCCAAGTATCCAATTTAACTATCACACCAAAACAGATAAATTGTAGATCAGAGAGCTGATTGGTCGCCAATTTATGTCAGTCCACAATTTCTCTGAACGCACGGAGATATTATAGAATAGCAGATTTTGATTCGTATAACTGCAGAACAAATTTTGATTTGACAATTTATCGAGAGTTTACAATCTCTCACCATATTTTTTTTTTGTTTTTTAGATGTCACTCACGTGAAGTACCCGAAGAAGAATCTAATTATTTTCTGCAATCGTCGTTCTCTCCTAATCAGACTTGCTTCTCCAATCTACTTTGGTCATTGGCAGAATAGTCGTCATCGGCTTTGATTGCCATATGTTAAAAATAGAATAGAATAGACATATGCACTGTATAAACAGCTCTTCATAAGTGAGCTCTTAAAAACGTATATTTATTATTAGGTAATTTCTTATAATGCAGTAACTTTTTACGTGGTTCTCATCGCATAAATGCAGTAAACCGGTTATCATCAACATTCGCAACACACTTCGATTCATATATTACGATACGCGTCCATTCCGCGCGTCCGCTTCCGTAACACTCCTTTAGAAAGTTTACACATAAAATATTTAACACTGCACTCGAAAATATTGTTCGCTGTACATTTACGCATATTAATAGTCCACCCTCCAAACTTCGCGAGCTGACTCACCGTTGGTTTACAAGCAATGCTATTTTTACGTGGTCAGTGTAACCAAGTAAAGTTGCATGGTACGGTCGCGTGAAGAATTCTTTGGACCACATTAGCACTTCAATGACTGCTTAGCATTAATACATTGCATATCAACAATGTCGATGGTTTGTTTATGAAAATTTATTGCCTTATGCGGATAGAAGTAATTAAAATGTGTCAAGTAAGCATGCGCGGTGTTGGTATATTCCGTAGGCCGAAGATAATTTAACTAATACCCGTAGAACGTGAATAGTTTATTCGAAGATGTACTTAAAATGATGTAGTGAGCTATTTATCAAGCTTAGTCCATTAATCATAATTTGTGTCTGTTCAGTCAGGCCACCTACCTGCTCACTGACACATCGGCATTCTTTACGAATTCCTACATTTGCATAGCATAATTAGGACACTTGCTTGATGAATACTTCCGCGTATAAAATACCACTGCTTTTGAAATGGAGATCGACTATTAAAATTAATACGTTAAGATCCTCCGTAATTTTAATATTACTGAAACAAAATGCATGGTGCCTAACTTTTTCCTGTTACTATAAATAAGAACAGCCAACATGATATCGTACTAAATTCGAATAATCCTGCAAATAATAAAAAAATTTAGGCACTTATATTTTTTAATTAACGCTATTTGTCATAACGTCATTGGTTGGTTCGTGGTAAACGGACAGATAAACGACCGATAAAGAACCTCAGAACCCGGGCATTAATGAATAATGAGGATGCAAATCAAATATACAACGACCTAAGGACATAAACAAAAAACCTTTTACAGCAAAAGGTTAACATGCATCTATATCACTGTTAATTAGAAATAAAAACCTGTTAAAAACATTAATATATTTTATGGCTGCTACCAAAATAAAATAAAAAACCGTAAGGTTATTTGTGGTGATCTTTGACCCTAATGTTGCTACTTTAGAAAACGGTACAACTGCATTTTATGCATAATTTATTTTTTTAATGTGACTACACAATGCTGGAGAGACCGTTATTTCAACTTTAAAAATCGAACGAAAAAAAAAACATGAAGTAAAAATACTTCATGTTTTTTTTTCGTTCGATTTTTCGATCTATTCCTGGGAAAACCCAGGAATAGATTTTATCAAATAACAATTCAGTAATAAAGTCATTAAAGCATCATCACTCTATGTACTGAAACAAGATTGTATTGTGTAACGAAGCCATCTAAATAAATAGTAGAATTTTGTATGGAAATCTGCTAACTGAATTAGAATTATGTAGCTGGAAGAATATAGGAGAGACTTTTTTCTAGCAGTATAAATTCACAGGTTTATTTAAATTATTTCTAAAATTTGTAGTTATTATAATTATTATGTTATAT
The DNA here is from genome assembly GCA_002192655.3 of Mamestra configurata. Taxonomy (NCBI): domain Eukaryota; kingdom Metazoa; phylum Arthropoda; class Insecta; order Lepidoptera; family Noctuidae; genus Mamestra; species Mamestra configurata. The sequence goes on along the minus strand of NDFZ01000840.1, from coordinate 8,977 downwards.
TATTGATGCTTGCCCCTATTTGACTTTTGCGTATTTTCTCATAACAACATATCTGCAATCTGCATTTATTTATTCACGAATGCCATTAACAAATCATAGAAAAATAATTGTGTTCAAGGAAAACGATAATTCATCACACAAGTACGTAACAATAGTTTTTTCATACACTCGTCGTTTTTCCTGTGAACTAGTTAACTGTGGGACCATGATGCAATTTTGATAATAAAATTACGCATGTTGAGCAAAAAACTGTTATTACTGGTTTTTGTAACCATTTTTTAAACATATTTTTTTTGTTTGAACCGGATTTAAAACAGATTATTATATAGTTTTTTTCATTATTTTGTTGTATAATTTAAATTATGAGATAAATTATATTAGATTAATGTATTTTTAAAGTTCATTTCCTTGATTTACCTACACGTATATGCGATAAATAATATGAACATTTTATCGGATCGTGAAAGGAATAATTTTGTAACAAATACGTAAATATTTTACATACTTGAACAAAATGCAGATGTATTAAAAAACGGTCAAGATTTCGAAACCGACAATACCTATTTTAGGGGTAACATATTTCTGCCAGGGTTGCGGAATTGTTCGAAAGAGTTACCACGACCCTGAAACGCAAATGGCATTTGATGGAACACGGGTGGGTTTTATTCAGTTAGACTCTTACTGAATAAAACCGTGATCCATCAAATGCCATTTGCGTTTCAGAAGTTATTTAATGATTTCGAATCCAGAAAAAAAATGGTAACATGTTAATAAAAGGAATCAAATCAAATATTGTTTCTAGATTATAATTCGTTAATATACCTACCTAATGCAATCAAAGGTTTTCTCTTGATCCACATAGGCCTCTGATCATTGGCCAATCCTGTCTACATTAATCGTATTTATAACCTATGCTCTTTAAGCCGCTGTACTTAGAACTTTCGTCATAATACAGCCATTCATTTGATTCCTGCTCTTGCAAAACTAACTATCTTATACATTTCAACACTCCCCGTAGTTAATTCCATTCCCATGGGAAGCAAAGTTTTAAAGATAAACAATTTTTTTATGCATGATGATTTTTAGTAACACACAAAACATTAATGGCTACTTCGTTGGTTATAGATGCTGGAAGCGCTAATATGAAGTCTTGGGTTCGATTCAGGGGTCGGGTGAAGTGTTATTAGGGTTTGGCAAAGTGTTATTGGGCTTAACCATCTGGATTTTTTTAGTAGTAGCCTGATGACAGGACTTATATACGGATCATAGCAAAGCAATAAGCTCGTCCCCTATTAAATGGTAATCGAACATATCTTTTTACAGTACAATTTCGTCAGACCAGAAATAGAATATAGAAAATGGATAGGTATTAAGAAAATAGTTGAACTGTACAGTACAGTCAGTTACCACAGTTAACTGACCCATCTTTTCATAAATGGTTGAGATTTTTTTGAATACGAATCGATATAATTTCAAAATTCTTTTATATTTTTACTATTACAACAAAGTAAATCAAATGTAAAAGATTTGAATCAAATAGAGATTCTATCGATTCGTTTTCAAAAAAATCTCAACCATTAATTTATGCAAAGGTGAGTCAGCTAATTGCGGTTACTGACTGTACAACTATATTCTATATCTGGTAGAAATCCGAAGACAGACGAAACACGAAGTTTGCCGAGTGACATTAAGAAAAAAGTTGCCCTGATGGAATCGCGTTTGATCACAAAGCTATCAGGAAACAGACTTCGGCAGGGAATTCCGGCCCTTAGCTGTACGCACAATTAAAGTACCTATTCCCTAAACGTTATATTTGTTGGGGTAGGAAATGTGGGTGTACTAACCGTACTCTTGGCCAAACCCTTAAAGAAATAGAGGCGTGATATGCTGTAAATTGCTTGTTATTTGATATGCTATACATAGAGGTGTCCATTTACTCCTTTACTCTTAGAAACCGGACCGAACTCTTACATTTTGCAATCTAAATCATTTTCATTTACGTAACATAATAAATGTATCAAGGTAGTTGTATCTGACCAGTTTGATACATAATATCAGCGTTTCTGTATAATTGAAATATAATGGCAGTGCACCTGTTATTCTAGGTACAGCTTTTTTACGTAATTTTTCTACTTATGTGCAGCGTTCGTTGATGTCTTTTGCTAAGATCATTTAATTTTGCAGTGTGCGCAAGATTCAGTTGTAAGATAAAAGGTTTTTTTATGCAACTGTTCTTTGTTTACTTATTGTAAAGAATATGATTTTGATATATTTCATGGAAATGCAGAAAAAAAATTGCCTGAATATAAAATTATTTAATGTGACAACAAAAGCTACTTTCAAACATACCTATTTCTTACTTCCTAGTTCTTTTATTTCACGTCCTTCGAAAAACAATACGTATTTTGTAACAAGCAGTGAGTGGTTGTAAGCACAAAAACAGTTTTTAATTTTCGAAGCGCGCTTTGAATTTTCAAAGAGCGCTTTTTAATTTCAAAGCGCGCTTTTTTGTAGTTTGGCCTTCCTATTTTATTTCGCGGTTATTTAACTTCATCCAGTCTTAATTGCCCATGATAATTGAGTTTACTGTACCTGATACAAAGCTATGCGGAGAATTTCACGTGATTGTGGTTAATTATATGTGGACGTAAGTCTCACGTCAGTGCAGTTATTCACTCAAGATTTGTAATTTTAAATGTCATTGTTACTTAGCAAGCAAAAGAAAACGAATCTCTTCTTGTATCGTTACAGACGCACGCTATCACGTGATAATTAGCTACTTATCTATTTCTTAATTAAAAACAAATATCTCCTTACTTTTTCTAAATAAAAAAAACACTCACCGTAAGGGAGACGACGTAACGCTTAACACAAAACTTGGCCAAAAAAATATCCTTTCAACTTTCGAATTTTTTATTGATGCAACACCGGTTTTTAATTTTATTTTTATTTCACGAGTCACTTTCTCGTTCGAAAAAGTCCGCACGCGTTCTTTTCGGATCGTAGTTCGAATTTGGAAACTGTGCGGGAACGGGCGAGTAGCTTCGAGCCGTCCGAGACGATGACTGCGAAATACTGCGAGCGGAGTCGGGCGCGTTCGTTCCCCCGCATCGGTCAACGCCGGCCGACAATCGTATCGCAACCTCCCAGCGACAGAAACTTACACGCAATATACATTGCTTGTAAAATAAGAAAAGTTTACACAGCTTCCATCACCAACAGGAAATGTAACCGTCACAGTTTCAGTCAACTTTATACTATCGTGAAACAAAGAATGAATGTTACTGATTCAGTGAATAAACGATTAATATAAGCGGTTTTTAGGAAACTAGAATTTGTGTATTTCATTCATTTTGTGTGTTCAACGATCCTTGTAATGTCTTCTGAAGAGTTAAGATGAAGACTTCTTATGTAAATTTTTAAGTAATTGTTTCTTGTCACTGAAGAAATGGATTCACACGGACATTTGCATACATTGGTTTATTCATCAGAACGTGATATTTCATTGTCTAGACGAGAAAATTGCTGAGATGGGTACGTAACTAAACATTATTTTAAAGTCTAGGTATGTTATGATAGTTTATTTATTAATTTAAACTTTATGTACAATAGTGGTACATGGGCGGACTTAATGCATCAAGGCATTCTCTACGAGTCAACCTTTGGGTTATAAAGACTATACTGTGGTAGGTGTACAATAAATAAAAGATGAAAACAAAAGATTTAAAATTGAATTTTAACATTTTGGAAAGATTATACAGATAATATAAATAATAATAAAATACATATATTTGCTTATATAATAAACTTATAAATATGATATATATTAATCATACCAATTAAGAGAATTCATAATAATCATGACGAAGAACATCTAAGAATGACAAGCTTTTAAGTACAACTTAGTCTTAGTTTGTGTTGGTGTCAACTTAGTTTAATCAGTATTAAGTCATTTGCACAGACGAAAACCTTAAATATTTTCAAAATGATAAATAAATCCAAGTGAAATACTTACTTGAAAACCGTTATGAATTTGATTTGTTTGGTTTTTTTTTAATTCATTGCCTTTCTCAGGTTTTTGTTTTCATTCAAAAACTGAAATAAGATTTTGTTAAAATCGAAGTTTTTGATCGGGATCATAGGTTGTAATAGTAATAAATTAAAAATTGTTATAAAAAGGTTTTTTTTTTGTTTGCAGGAAGTATTCTCTGGGAGTAGGTTCCTTGGATGGGAAATCAACAAATGACTCCTTCCGCTCTGGGCGGAGCGGAAGGGAATGTCAGACTTACTGACTAAAACCCACCCGTGCTCCTCCAAATGCGCTTAGCATTCTAGAGCCGGGTGAAGTCTTTTCAACTAAACCGCAACCCTACTGGGAGTGGCTACCTACTGATCCAATTATGAAAATATTTGAATGGTAGTGATCTATGTATACATAGGACCATGTAGATCGCAATATTAGGGGTTCATTTCATTTCTTGATATTCTGGCAGTTTGAGTTCTTTATGCGGCCTACCCAAATGTCCTTACTTTGGTATTGTTCGTCAAATCGTTGAGCTCCTTAAAGTTTTAAGTTTGAGCTATACGATAACTGACAAATGCTTGCACTGTCTGAACAGGTCCACTCAAATCGGTGTGGTACTTTCCTCAAAAGACCACTTCAGACATTAACCTACATGGTTCTCATATGATTTGACCTGTACGATTGTATTGACTTTAAAGTGACTTTGACCTCTGAGTTTGTTTCGGTGTTTCTCCTCAGGGTGGAACAGCTAGGAAACACCGGCCTCATTTAGTTTAAAATGATCCAAAATGATTGACGTGTAAAAGTGTTATATCTACAAAATAAATACCTACCATTTATCAGTATCATTTCATAGCTCTACGTTTTATAACGGAAATGCAGGGAGGGGGAAAATCCGTTGCTCAAAGTCACAAAACACCGTAAAACAAAATGTCTGCCACTTTTGATCCCGCGAAAGTTGAACGAGACGAAAAAGTGAACTGTGAAAAACCTGTTATCCTGACATTTGATGACAGCAGCTCCATCCATTATCGTGGCCTTTGGGTTGGCAGTTTACTGTTAAATACTCCTTTAAGAGGTTATATTGACAATACTGTTGGATGTTTTGAAGATGTAGTGGGAAATCTTGGTAATACGAAAACTAAAAAACTGGCCAAGTACAAGTTGGACTTGCACACGAAGGGTTCCGTACCATAAGCGGAACAACATGTTTCTTGTATGGGGCCCCCTTTTATTTTTAATTTTATTTCATTTTTACTATTTGTTGTTTTACCGGCAACAGAAATACATCATCTGTGAAAATTCCAACTGTCTAGCTACACGGTTCATGAGATACAGCCTAGTGACAGACAGACAGACGGACAGTGGAGTCTTAGTTATAAGATCCCGTTTTCAACCTTTGGGTACGGAACCTTAAATAAAAAGCCTAACATATCTCTTGTAATTTAAAAAGTGTAACAAATGTGTGTGTGTGGACAAATTTTAACACAACGTTTAGTACATACGTGTAACCAAAGATATCCAAGCAAAAAAAACACTAATTAAAGTGATTTTATTTTGACTTAATAAATTTTTGGCACACTACAACAAACACATCCATTATGGGTAGGTACTTGACGTGGTCACGTGCACCTGCACATTTGCAGGATCAGAATTATGAGATAACAAAGACATGGATGTGTTTATGCATTGGGTAACCAAAATTTTTAGTGTATTTTCGTTGGGTGTTTTTTTTCTTGTAGGTATTTTTTTGTGTTTTTCTTATTATTTTTTTACCATTGTCCTTATTTTGGTGGTCTGAATGATTACTAAAAATTTGTCTATATATTTTAATGGAACCTTATTTGTATAATCTGACGCCATTAGATATTCCATGGGGGTAGGAAAACTACAGAATGCTACGAACAAATAAATACTCATTTCACAGATGTGTTTTGAAACTAAATGTAATATCTACCAAAATTATCGAATAAAATGAATATAATTTTTAATTTATTTATTCAATATCAGCTTAGATAAAATAGCTTTAGCTTTAACAGCTTTATTACTCAAAAATTATCAACATTTTCAAGAATAAGTCCTTAGCGTTGGCCCTTTCACTTTTTTATTTAACTTAGGCACACCAATGACTCATTTACAAATCAATATTTTGAAACAACATTTTCAAAAGGATCCTCTATAAACAAGTCACTTACAGGCATGCACATCATTCTCAGAGTTGGTCTAATTTAACTATTCTAATGAGTCTTTTAACGAAAAACATTGAACCCCGCCCCCAGCCGCCCGCGTGAATGTCGAAAATTATCCCAAGGGAACATACTCCCGGGGTAAAAACTCTAATCCTATGTCCTTTCTCGGGACTCAAACAATCAATATACCAAATTTCATCTAAATCGGTCCAGCCGTTTGCGCGTGAAAAAGTAACAAACATACACACACACTAACAAACTTTCGCCTTTATAATATTAGTGTGATATCCGGAATGAAATTAAATTGAGATTGAGATAATAATATTGTGATCGAACTAAATTAAATAACATTATTAACATTATAAAATTCACTCTCTTATCAAACTGTGAGTCGATAAAGTCAATAAAAATGCCGTCAAAGTCAGTGTATGGAAACCGTTAACCTACCACTGACACAGAGTAAAGAGTACGCCAGTATACCAACTATAACAAAACAAAGCAAAGCTTACCTCCCATAATACAGCCATTACAAAGAAATTTAACTTATCTAAAACAAAAATCTTCGAGTAATACTCTGTAATCCCATGTAATAGATTGTCGTGAGTTTGGCCCACGATTCTGAAGTAAGCTGCGCAGGCGCCACTCGTGAATGATTGCGTCACAACGAGCATTATCAACTTCACGATAGCACATGACAGCTTTGGGATAGCGACTAACAGTTAGCCAATTTGGACAAATTACGGTAATGTGTCTTGATTTCTTGAAGTTATATAACGTCTACGGAATTAAAGGAAAAAAGAACGAAAAAAAGAGTGTATTTGCACCAAGCACAAAGTTCTATGTATTATGAGTACATACTACATTATCAAAACATATAATTAAATAATTCATCCTGACGGATTACGGCCATGGCGACCATTCTCAACGGGGATGACCATTGGCGCGGTTATTATAGTGCCACACCAGTTTGCGTAAACACAGATGCACTCCCTCTTCCATCACTCTCATTGTCCGAAGGGTCTGCAATCCAATACGATTGGAGCGAGATCTCGCGTAAGATCAACGGCTTAACGTGCTTTTCGAGGCACGAGTGCGTCACAACACTAGCTTCCAAACACCAGAATTTCCAAATGAAATAACCTTATGGCACTTTTTGCCCGACCTAAGAACCGGAACCCACCCTCAGCAATCGCGCTTATGACCGCGACACCAACGGAGCAATTAAATAATTTCACCCTTGTAACAGTGGAATCATAAGACAAGTAGTGAGTACCCACGTATGTAACCCCGATAGCAGCCGATAACAATTGAAAATTATGTTAGAAGATTATCTCGGAGAATTAGGATTAAGATCAGTGGAGCAGTATAGGCTGAATAAAAAAGTGTGTGAAGTCATCAGATGCATCAAAAGTCGCGAAAGCAGAAAGATCGACGCTTTCGAAGTGTGGTTTTGACGAAGACTACTTCATATACCATGGACCGCCATGAGAAAGAATGAGAATTTCATTCTGGTAGAACTCAACATAACCAAACGACTTTCTGCAACATGCCAGGAGCATGCCCTCAGCCTTTTCGGACATATTATGCGTTCATCCAGGCATAGGAAAGGCTCATGATATTGCCGGGTCCCGCCGCCCGCGTGGATGTCGAAAATTATCCCAAGGGAACATACTCCCGGGGTAAAAACTATCGTGTCCTTTCTCGGGACTCAAACAATCAATCTACCAAATTTCATCTAAATCGGTCCAGATGTTCTCGTGAAAAAGTAACAAACATACACACACAAACTCACAAACTTTCGCCGTTGTAATATTTCCGGGTCGAAGGAAAACACGCTCAAGGTAGAACACCGGCGAGATGGACCGACGCAATAAACAAGGCTGTTGGAGGCAGCATGTACAGAGCGGTCCACACTGCAGAAGACGGCATGGCTTGAAGACGCGTCGTATGTGTCGATCCTCAGCAGTGAGGGAACAACGAAGAAGAAGTCATCAGCAGTATCAGAAAGTGAAAAAATTGTGCTCACAAGGTCCTGTTACTAATCGGTTGCAGTCTCTTTTAATTAAGAACTTGCAGGGTCCCGAAGAGTGAAAATAACCCCTGTACCAATAAAATAGAATAAATATTGTCGCAATAATATAATTAAATACGTACAATACAATATCGTAATTTCTATCTAATTTTCCATATTACAATTTTAAAATAATGATACGAATTATGTCTACCGCAGATAATTATATTTGAATTAGAGATTACGGCATATTCTCTCGTACCAATATGCTGCAGTACTTAGTTGCCAACGCGAAGTAATTTGAGCCCACATTTCTCACAAGTTACGCAAAATATATGAAACTTGTAATATTCTAATGGGCTACATCCGATCCCAATCAGGTTTATTTTATAACTACTTGTAGATGAGTTATGGGTCTAAATTAAAGTTAATAGAAATAGAAAAACATATCTAACGCTTTCTTTTAAACCATACCACCAACAAACCAGAAATACCCGTCTCCTTTAAAAAAAAATATCTACTTTATCTGATTTTTATTCGTTCCAATTTAATTAACTACTCGGTCGACATGAAAACCCAGCCAAGTGCAAGTTGGACACCCACACAAAGGTCTCCGTACCATAAACTAAAAAAATAAAAAAAATCTCTGTGAAAATTAATTCTGTCTACCTATTACGGTTAATAATAATAATAATCTAGTGTTTCACCGCGACCCAACAACGTCGGTGAAGATGATGATGATGGGGCTATATC
>NDFZ01000839.1:0-11981 GCA_002192655.3 Mamestra configurata | reverse complement strand
ATGTGACATAATTAGATAAGTTTTCCTTGTTTTCTGTAATTTTGTTAATCGTATCTGTTATCAACATTAAACGAAATTTTTAACTATTTACTGCCGGTCTAATTCGAAAATTATTTTAGTAATAGGAAGCTACTATCGCGGAGTAGCGGTAGTAACTTTTTAGGAACCGATAATATTTTTGGCAGCAATAATTTAGGGTTTAACGTGGCCACGTGAGGAAAGAAATAAGTATGTAGTAGTAGCGGTCGTAACTTTTTAAGAATAAATTGGTATTTCCTCAAAATTTTAAACTTAAATTATCAGTTAGTTTAATTATTGTTTTCCTTAAATATTAACATTTACCTAATTGTATTTGTGTGACGGCAACCTTAATTAGGTGCAGTAAAGTTTGAAGTTGGACACCGGAAACCACGTCCACCTGCATACACGTGGATTTGCAGACCACAATTTTTTTTTTGAAGATGCAGTATGTTCAATTCGATTTTTATACTGGCAGAGATAGTACATGTAGATTTGAATATTATTAAAAGTATAATTCAAATGCGGATGCGAAGTCAGCCTAATCAACATGAAATATATCGCAAAACCTGCCCAAGTTTAACAAAGATTATACCAATGATTCTTAAAACAAAGTTCTCCCACTTTATACAACTTTTATTATACGCTGTATAAAAGTAATACACCTTGTATATGAAAAACNAATTTTAAACTTAAATTATCAGTTAGTTTAATTATTGTTTTCCTTAAATATTAACATTTACCTAATTGTATTTGTGTGACGGCAACCTTAATTAGGTGCAGTAAAGTTTGAAGTTGGACACCGGAAACCACGTCCACCTGCATACACGTGGATTTGCAGACCACAATTTTTTTTTTGAAGATGCAGTATGTTCAATTCGATTTTTATACTGGCAGAGATAGTACATGTAGATTTGAATATTATTAAAAGTATAATTCAAATGCGGATGCGAAGTCAGCCTAATCAACATGAAATATATCGCAAAACCTGCCCAAGTTTAACAAAGATTATACCAATGATTCTTAAAACAAAGTTCTCCCACTTTATACAACTTTTATTATACGCTGTATAAAAGTAATACACCTTGTATATGAAAAACAGGTTCATGCTCTCATAATTTTCGGGTTTATAAGGCACATTAATTTCTTGGGTCGTATAAAACACTTGGACCTACCTATTTAATGTTTTACGTGACTAAATGAGAAACTACAATAAGGTATTTCACGCGGAGTAATTGAGAAACTTGAGAAGTAATGTTTTAGAGAAGCTTATAACTATTATATGAACTCGGTCTTAAGAAAATGACGGGTTCTTGCGAATCTATTTTTAGTTCTGTTGCGTCGTTGAGTGAGGGGTTTGCTGATTGACAATGATTTACTAAACGGTTGGACGATTAAAGGGATTCTTGCCATCGGATTGTGATCCAAATTAGATCGATTTTTAGCATACGTCAGTATTATCTACATAACTACTTACAGTTATAAACCCTAAAGATGCAGGCAAACAATGCTTATTTTGTTAGAAAGAAAAAATGTTGATTTCACAAAAACAAACAAAAGTACTTAGTGACTTTTGTTGAGAAAATATGCGTCAATTTCACGCAAAATTATTTTAACACCGTGACATGTGTTACTTATTCAGCATACCTACATGTTGATCATTGGCAACAGTATAAGTAAAGTTATTAAATTGAATACCTAAATACCGATGCAAACAATGCATATTAATATCTTCGTAGAGTCGCTTGCACAATATTTGACAATATTCACCGCTCGCGGACAGAAAATCATGTTTTTATGCAAATACAAGCCTAAATTAATGATTTGAACATTTTATGTTAATTACACTAACCGACTTTAGTCGCTGAATTATTATACAATTTCATTAGCACACTTATTTAGCTGTTTTTAACCGACAAAAAAGGAGGAGGTTCTAAATTCGTTTTTTTTTAATGTTTGTTACCTCATAACTCCGTCATTTATGAATTGTTTTGAAAAATTCTTATAGTGTGTGAAAGCATATACTTTCCAATTGGTCCCATAGAAATTTCTTCTAAATCGGTTCAGTACTTTGATTTTTAAATCAAAATAGCAGAAAAAAATATTTCATAAAGTAAACGGAATTGTGTATTTTGCTTTCTTGTGACTTTACAGTGGTGTTGTTATATTATTGTCTTTACATTGTAAATAAAATAAGGCAAAAGAATAAAATTTTGGAAGTCGGTGTTTTTGGTTGTTTCTTCCTTTTGAACACCGACTTCCGAAATTCAAGTTATTTTATACTTTATAGTGTTATTTGGAAGCCGGTTGTGTTTTTTGTCAAAAAGTTTTTTTTTAAAGTAGGAATAAAATATTATTTTTGATTAGGTAGGTAATTAATGAGAATCTTTACTTTTTCAGGCGGTAGATTATTGATTATTACTATCTTGATTGCTTCAATAACTTAAGGAAAAAAATAAAACTACTCTCATCTTCTTATTTATTTAAATTTAATGACTTCTTTCTTTCATATAGAAAGGTAATTCTTTACCTTAAGACATCCATAGCCGCTTTAATATGTATGAAAATGACTCCCATGTTGGGTTTTCCGTGAGTTTTTGCCTTCTTTCATTTCCTTCCTTATTTCCTCGACGATGTCATAAAAATCTTCATACGGTCATGTGGAAACATGGGATAAATTAATTAATAAGCCTTCCTTTGAGCTGGATCGTACGCGGATGAAATTAACCCCTGTTGGTTGAGACAATTGTGCCTGAAATAGCTTAGAGCCTCCGGCTTCGACTAAATTATTTTGTTCCTGTAATTCAGCTGTGCAGTATTTTCTTTTCTAGAAAGAGTAATGAGCTGGACTTAATAAATTGTAGGAAATGAGGTGTTTATTTTAATGTTGAAGGTGCTAGGACTACAATCCTGTAATTAACGTTGTTCAGTTTGATCCACTTCATTGTTTTTGTAATTGTTCTTAGTTGGATAGTTTGTAAAAAAAATCGTTTTGTGTTTCATTTAGTCTCGAAGGGGGTCTGATGAAGACCCCATTCGAGACGAAAAGAGGAGGGTACAAAGGCACCCAATGTTATTTCTAGATATTTGATTTCCTTGGATGCGTAACTTTTACAAAGCAGTTTTGCTTACGTCCATCTTATCTGAGAATAGTAATGGTATAATAATATATAGAAAGTTCCCAAAGTGACCGAGTACACATAAATCTCATTCTAATCGAATGGACCTTTCCCCGCCCGTTCGGAAAGTGAATCCCCCCATATCGGTTGCTATCTGTTAACCTTCGGCTCTTTTCGTGTCCGCTCGTTTAGTTGTCGTGCGATCATCCGCACTGATTTACTCGTGCCGTCTCTGTCTTTGTATTACTTGTGGGTACAGGTAAAAACAATAATGATATATCTTTTACTANACTCGTGCCGTCTCTGTCTTTGTATTACTTGTGGGTACAGGTAAAAACAATAATGATATATCTTTCACTATATTTTATTTTATTATCGAACAGCCATTTTTACGTAGGCACCATATTAAAGTAACTTAGCAAAATAGTCTTACAATTAATTTAATATTCAGAAAGTCCTTGAGGCATACTTGACAGCATAAAGTAAAGTTATTTAATAACTCTAATCCAATGTCTTTTAATGCGTAATTAAAACGAGTAATAGCTGTTAATAATGTCGGGAAAGTTTTAGCTTTCGCTAGTTTATTACCTTAGGTCCCTGCGGAGGATTCACGTTTCCATGAGACAGACTATCTAACTATAAAGAATACAAGATATATCTTGCCATTATTTAAAACAATTTCGTAAAGTGTCGAACTGAAAATAAGCTCAAAATATTTGAAAATGTAGTTTAAATAGCGTAGGCTTTTTTAGGTCTTGCATTTTTAGGTCAGTGTTAAAAAGAAGGTAAAAGTCTGCTCTTATTCTGTGGTTATTCAAGCGTACCACTTCTTGACTTTCTCGGCTATTGTCTTGGTCAGCCAGGTCATCATACTTTATCATTCTGATTCCTTCTAATTAATTTCTTCTATTTGTAAAAAAAAACTACACCTATAAAACAATTATCATATTTCAATTAAACACGTTACTACAATTTCTTCAGCTCCAGAATATCATCTAACACTTTCGTCATCGCGCGTACTTTCCATGACATTAAGCCGGGGACACAATCACGCGGCGGACCGCCTAGCGAAAGCATCGCACACTTTCACCGCTACCTGCGACCTTTGACAGCTAAAGGGGTTCGTCTGGTTCCGACGATCGATCGGCCTCGGAGGCCAACGTGTGAACTGTGTGATCTATGCATTAGCACGTTAATCGAAGAAAATGTCATTCCATAAAGTGTTCGACGGACTTTATACGCGTAAGCGAAAGTCTTTGAAGTGACAAGTTCTGAAGATAATGTAAGATGTGAGGTTATGGGTTAGATATTATTAGCAGATATCTTTATGATGATAGAAGAAAGTGAAATTGTTGTTGAGGAAACTAAGTTTATTTATAGCGTTGAGATTTTTGCGGGTGACAAGGTAGATTCAATTTCTTTAACAAATTAAATGCATGTCCTGCTTATATTAAATACGTCTTTTAAATAGTATACAAGGGAAAACAGTATACTTACTTCGTCGGGAAAATCAATAACTGGTTTAAGAACCAATTAAACAATTTAACAATTTAACTTCAATTCAATTAACCGGTAACCATCATACAGAAAGTGTCTTCAATTAAGTTTTCTTACTAAAAGCTCAATATACCGAATAGTGAGCAGACAGATAATATCATTCTCTACTGAAAGATTAACAATTTGGTTAGTGGAACCCTTTAGGTATTTAATATGTGACCCGGTTCAAAACGAGGTTGTATTGATTTAGATATAGGTCGGTAAATTTACACTACATTTATTTTAATAATAAATATATTGCATTGTTATCCTTGTCAAAAAAGGTTTTACACTTACCTTTTGAATACTGAAAAGTAGTGCTTTATTCATATTGTTCGTACTTTTATTAAACAATACCTACAACAAAGTAACAAAGCCGAAGGTCACAAATTCGATTGTAGACGCATAAAAGTGAAAAGAAATTAATCGACATTCTTTCACAACCGGCAATTAATAATACATGACTTTAGTATTGATTCAAATTTTACACCCTGCAAGTTACAAGGCCCTTTTCATAAAAAAAAACTTTTTATCGAAAATCGATTTTGAGAAAACTTTTTTATCTTTTGACCTGATCTTAATAATGTCAGTGAGGCCATGAAATTGAAAAGACATGTTACGTCACAAAATATTTGTTCACAAAACTTATGAAATGTCAACGCGTCTTCCATTAGTTCCACTAAAGCTTTTAAGAAATATTTTGAAATATAATTGATGGTACTTTGTACTGCTTCACCTATCGTGATTGAGACAATAGTTAACTCGTGTTATGTAAAATAATTCTATCATTGCGTGCTTGTTTCGAAGATTGGAGTCGCTTTTGTTGAAATAAAACTATTATTTACACGCATCGATTCGACACGGGATAATTTTTAATAGTGTTCTTTATGAATGAAGAAACTGGTTAAAATTAACTTGAAGAAAGTGACTCCACAATTATTCTTTTCAAAGTTCGCGAAACGAATTAAAATCGATCGTAAAGGTAAAATCATGAGTGATATAGGACATAGAAAATGTGTCAATTTTCATAAAATCAGAAATAGAAACATTCAGTTCTGATATTTTAGTGTAGTCTATGAATAATTTCAATACTACGAACGTGTATCGTGCGTGATCTAAACCCTTTATAGATTTAATCGTGAGCCGCCGGAAACGAACATTGCTAGTACAACAGTACCGACTGTAGGTTTCAATTTATTTGCCGTGTATTTCGAAGAATGTCGTGCAAGAAATTGTTTTTGCGAGAATACTAACACCTTGGGTGGGTTCATTAATTTTCAATTCAGTGTTGCCATAAAACAATAATTTCAACACCACTTTAATTGGTGCCATTACTTTCCGAATTAATACGGTTGTATGCTTTGAGGTGGCGTGTTTTGAAGTCTGCACGTGAAACGATTGTCGCAGAAAAGTTATAATGGATAAAGAAAATAGGCTAGATGACAAAAACAAAATTAAAACCTCGACAGCTTGTCAAGATAATCCTATTCTAACCAATAAACTTAAAACTAAAAGGAAGAAAGATATATAAAATAACAGTTGCAAAATTCATGGTAGGAAGAGTCGAATAAATAGAACAAATTGCTAGGATTGAGTTTCAAGATGTAATCTGAGCTGTAATGTTCCAGTGTTGCACAAAGGCCTCCCTTTGTACCAAGCTTCCCGGTTCAGCGCTTCTTACGGTCATTCCTTGGGTGTCAAGTTTTAGTACAATAACTAGTTACGTCTTTATTGAAGGCTTGTAACTAGAACATAGCTGCAGGCACAAGAAGATCGGTTTTATTTGCCTTTGTGCAAAAACTTTATAATTTACATTCTTTGGGAATTATCTGTTGAATGTTTAACAGTGGAAGATTATCTTCTGTGACTCGATATTTTTGCTTGTACAAATTCTGATTCTTCTTAATCGTCATTGAAGCCATTTTAATCAACCCTGCAAACAATATCTTCATTGTTTCATGTATCAGCTTCTAAATCTTTGGAATTTCAACTCAAATATTGAGGTTCACATTTTCATCCTTCTCCATCAGCACGTGTATTCACAATGTGTCTTTGTTTCAGGTGAGCACTCGCGTAATTACGCACACGACGCACACGTTACGCGCCCGCTGAGACATCTCGCAGAGGTACTCGTAACGTGACACTTTCACTTGGAACTTCCTCTAACTTTATTATTATACGCTAAAAGGAAGAGTTACGCAGGTAACGCTTTTGAGACCATCTTTGTCTGGGTGTGCGTAGACGTGATTACTGAAGTGATTTTGGTAATAGAAGTGCACATAGAGCGGCTGAACGTGTCAGAAGGGGTCTATCACTGGGTGCATGGTTTGTTTATGTAATGACTGTGTGTCACATTGCATTAGAGGTATACAAAATTAAAGTTTATAATGGCTTGAACTATAATTTTAAATGCTAATTTGTAAATCAATTGCTAATTCATGTCCTAGTAAATTTATACCAAAGCTTTATTTATTTAACAAACAGCTTTATCGCCAAAAAACATTCATGTAAATCATCAGATTTAATTGCCACCACGGCATTAAAATCACTGATACAACTGAACAAATAAGCTTTATTACAGTTTCGAAATTCGCACTAGCGTTTAATAATACCTTTAATTATTACTCAAAAACACACAAATGATTACGTGACGTCACTATCATAGTAGATTTATTTTCGTAGTAATAAATTATACGCGTCTGTTGTTCGGTTTCCAAACAAATTAATAAATTAAAATTGAGTGTAAAACCATGAACGGCAGGCGCCGATCGCTATTAATTCTACAAAAAGCTGTACACCGTGCCATAGAGCACAACACAGGCGTTCAAAAGATATAATTTTTCAAATTTGGTGATATTTTACTGAAATTTCCAATCTTTAAATTTTCTGTAGCGTAAGGAATGTTAAACATGATCAATTGAGTTCTAAAGAGAAGGTAATGCTGTTGTCTGGTATATTATGTGAAATGTGTTGGGTATCATAGGGAACGGTCTGTCCTTGTTGAATCGAATTTATTGAAACAATACTGAGTTAATTTTATACCTACAAGTACTGATATTTTAAATTGAAACACGTTTGATTGTTTTCACTTATTATCATTAACTTATTCCATTGAAATTTTTGGAGCATTTAATAATGCATCTGATAACATCAAAATCCAAACGAACGCAAACAATTTTATACCAAATTTCTACTAAAATGTTTTCTATTTCCACATAACTAACTCATTAAGGATTTACGAGATAATACATAGCTCATTATCGAATCATCCACCGATTTGGCCAGCCCACAACGTCACAACCGTTACCATAAAATTCGCGGTAACATTAAATGTTATTAATAATTTCAAAATACTGCAACCATGTACTTGATTGCGATATCAACATGTGCAAAAACAATTTATAATTTGTAATCAATGATGTATTAACACCCGTTTCCCGCTGCTGTACGAACATTTTGTGCTTATATTTTTCGTTTATTGGGTAGAATATTTCATGATTGTCCGAATTTATTTTTTATGATGTCAACGAATGGTTGTAATCCTTTTGTACTGTCCGCGCTTGTATTATGACAATAATAAAGCGTAGATTTTTTAAGGCTTCTTCCCTTCCATCATCAGACTGTGCTAGGTTTCTACGTTTTAATCAATGTCTCAAAAATTTATCTGACTGTCGAAGTCATGGCTGTCAAACTTTTGCTACGGCATGTCTTTTGTGTTTTCTATTAAAGTCAAATGTTCAAATCGTTAAAGATTTGCTTAAACTGGTTTTTGCAAATGTTTATTCATATCTACGTTCTGGTCTGCAGTTCCACACACCTTCAATAAGTTATAGTCCATTACCTAATTTCTTCACTGTCATGATCTTTAATCCAGCATCCACTGCTTAATTCACTTCAGTGTTGGTACTATTAAGTTCTACTTAAATGCTATGCCCGGGTCACACTCGGGTTTAGTTGCCTGTCACCACGAAAGCCGTTAATTAAATCCAATGGCATACGTTCGACTAATTGTGGAGCATCCATAGGCCTCCGGGCATGCCGTGTCGATTTGTAAAGCCTGTTGGGGAAAACAGTTCCGAATTTTTAGTAAATTTAGCAAAAAAGTTAAATTTCGGGCATGAAATATTTTTTAGAATTTTAGAAAAAATATTTTAATACTAGACTGTTATTTTGAAGCTTAAAATAAAATGTATGTGTAATTTGTATCATAACGCCACCAAAACCACAAATGCATTGGGATTGGCACTTCAGTAAAGTATGACAACTAGAATATTATTGGCTATTCTCTTATCACCCTTATATTTATCGTGGGGTGCCCAAAGTAGTTGCTAGCCATCATTACTTGACACTCCCACACACTCGACGGGTCTACAAGTACATTCCGCGGATAGTTAATGTTCAGTAAGAGGTGTGGCTGCCTATAAGCGTTTCAAGGGGTTATGCGGCTTATAAGGCGTGTCTGGAAAACTTCCACTTAGCCGTCGCGCAGAGTTACAATCACCAACATTTATTTACGAAGTCTTAAACTAACGCAGTAAAATAAAAGTTCTGACTAAATCCTTTACTCAAGTTTCTAATGAGTCTTGAAAATTAATGACATAGTTCTCACCAAAACCCAAGTAGGTAGTTTGAGCAAAACTTTTGGGGTAGTAATTTCACGCGTGCGAGTTTCATATAACTCGATCGTTTTTCCTTATGAGTTGCAAACTTGTGATATCAACACAAAGTTTGCCAACTTGACGGTAAACGAAGCTGCAGTAACGTTGCGTTGAATTTCATAATACTTACTTTGGCTCGAAGATTTTACCGAAAGTGTTTCAGGTTTGACCTCAATTTCTCAGACACTAAGCTCATTAGCGGCTACTTTTGATGCACGTAACGCTCGAAAATGAAGAGAAACTGCTCCAATATTATAAAGGCTTCTAAACAAAGGATATTGTTATGAAATATTTTGTAGCAGAACTTTAAAGAAAATATGCCACCAGATGTTTTAATGAAAAATAAGACTGTTTAGATTAATAATTTAAAAAACACTTCTAGATGTTTTATCGTGACCCAAAGGTGTGGTTTTAACAAGCTTTTGTTTAACTTGCAATGTTTGTATGTATGTATGTTTGTATGTATGTCTCTATATCTTTGTTGGTTNGTGACCCAAAGGTGTGGTTTTAACAAGCTTTTGTTTAACTTGCAATGTTTGTATGTATGTATGTTTGTATGTATGTCTCTATATCTTTGTTGGTTTAGGTAATTTATCTTACAAGAACAATTAGGTTTTCAATTATTATAAACGTTGGATAAATGTATAAATAAACTTTAAATGAAAGAGAACTGATGAAGCTCAAACAAAGGAACAAAGAAAGTTATTTTTTTAAACACAGTGAAATTCCAAAAGAATAGGCTTGAAGTTGACACACCAAACAATAAAGATGGGCCAATTTTCAATAACGCTGGCCAAATCACTTAACCCTTTTTTATTGATGAAGAAAACTTCCACATTGCAGTTTCGTGAGCACTCACAAAAGAAGACTGATTCTCTTAAGCCAGTAAGGCAGCTATAAAATGAAGCGCTGAAAGATATACTCGTGAAAGAAATAGGCTTTATTACATATAAACTGCGACTCACCCTGTAACAAGATCTTGTCGTTTTTTATGATCCTTGAGACGGCAAAAGTCGTGAACGAAAGCTTTTTTACTGAAGATTAACATGACCAAAAAGAGTTATGTTTTATAGTTAGCTAATATTTTTATTTTATGGATATGTAATAAAGTTTCTATGGAAATTCTTAACCTTCATAAAAAAGAGGCAAGTTATGCGGGTCCTGCTATTAGTATAATTTTGTTGGGTAAGGTCGTACCAAGACCTGGCTGATAGTTCATTCATATTTTTAGGCATATTTAGATGTAAGTTGGTTTACTCGTTGCTGGTTACAGGGTGTATATTTTATCCCAAGTAGGCTTGACTATGGTGATTGTATATTTTAATTTGAATGCAAAACGTTTTTAAAATTCCTTTGCATAAATACCATAATTTGTGAGCAGGCACTGTGTGTAAGCAAAATAAAACCCAGTTTTACTTATTGAATAATGGATGTAAACGTGTGCAAAAGTTATAAATTTATTGCATCCTCCTGCAGTTCTAATTGGGGACGTTAGAACAAAATCTAGGTAAGTGTAACAGGATCCAGACTATTACGGCTAAAACAAATCTATTCGTCATTTTCTTATAAATAAACTGATTAATGTCCGAAGCCTACTCCACGATATCCCCTTCCAACAACTCAATAACAGGCTAAACTAATCACGTGCCACCACAAAATGCTAAGTCAGTAATGTAATCACGATATCTAATACATTAATATCTCATTCAAGTATCAAGATCGTGTGCGATGGTCACGGTAGCCCGTTGAACGCCACTTGATACTTCCCTTATTCGATAAAGCGCTTATTGTGTTCTGGCTACCTTTAGAACTGCTGTAAGTGGGGGTTCCCACTGTGCGAGCGAGTGAATCTTGCTACTATTATAAATGGAAAAGTTTGGATGGATGGATGGGCGTTTGGAGATAGATTATAGTCAGGAATAGAACATAAGCTTAGTTTTCATTCCTAGAGTATGTTCCCTTGGGATAATTTTCGACATTCCTGCGAGCGAAGCCGTTGGCAGAAACTAGTTTTTTTATGTTTATTAATTTAAAAATAGATCTTTCTTATGTGTATGTAAGGTATAATGAAAAACAAAGATGATGTGCAGCTTCCGAGCATCGTTGAAAAGATAGTAAAACTTCGTCTAATAATATGTTAACGCTTCGCTCAATAAACATGATAAAATGGGAAAAGTAATTGGTAGCAGCACCTATGATTTTAATTTCGTGCTTACTGCGTGTGAAGCAATATCATATGCATAACATGATAATGTTTATGTTAATACGTTACTGTACCGTGTGTATGTAAATTGATTGCTCATTACGTTACATCCCTACGTATTAATTTATATGCCTATAGGTGTATCCCTTTACTAGTTTTGTTCTTATGAACAAGCAAGGTCAAACTCGTTTTTCTTTATGTTCTTGCCTTCCTTTTCGCCCTGTAGTTGCTTCTTCTTGCTCTTTGCTAACTGGTATTCCCTAAAAAGGTTTTCCCAGCAGAATGTTGAATGTTCGATCAATCATGTTCCTCTTATACAAATTTATTCTGGATCGGCGCAACATCTTACGTCACTACCTCTGTATTTTCCGCCATCTCAATAGTCACCTTCTCTCTAGCCATATTCTTCATAACCCTTTTGTTTTCTCTTGCTCTCCCTTTAACCAT
>NDFZ01000838.1:0-11981 GCA_002192655.3 Mamestra configurata | reverse complement strand
ACATATCAGTCGTAGGTACACGTTACACGTGCCTTCCTAGGCGAATTACCTAGTTGACAAGCTTGTGTAATTGTTCTATTAAGGCAGGGAGATGATTACTAGATTATTCGGTTATATTATGTTTAATACAATAATACCAGTATTAAAATGATAAATGATATTTATTTTGTAAGTAGGTTAAACATAACACTTTTACACGTCAATATTTTTGGGTAATTTTCAACTAGATGAGGCCGGTGTTTCCTAGCTACACGTCAATATTTTTGGGTAATTTTCAACTAGATAAGGCCGGTGTTTCCTAGCTACACGTCAATATTTTTGAGTAATTTTCAACCAGATGAGGCCGGTGTTTCCTAGCTGACTACCCTGAGAAGAAACACCGAAACAAACTCAGAGGTCAGTCTCTTTTAAAGTCCATACAATCGTACTGCTCAAACATATGAGAACCAGGTAGGTTAATGTCTGAAGTGGTCTTTTGAGGAAAGTAACACACAGATTTGAGTGGACATATCCTGACAGTGCAAGCATTTGTCACTTATCGTGTAGTAATATACTGGTGTACTCGTGGTAGCGTGGTTTCACGAGGCTTCTTGTTTGGCAGGATATCGCCTGTTGGTCGAGTGNACACCCAGACACAGAACAAATGATCATGCTCATCACACAAAGATTTGTCCTGGGTGGGAATCGAACCCACGACCTCCGGTTTAGCAGTCAGGGTCACTAACCACTCGACCAACAGGCCAGTCAAATGTCCAGATTTGAGTGGACATGTCCTGACAGTACAAGCATTTGTCACTTATCGTGTAGTAATATATCTACTTATCGTGTAGTAATATACTGGTGTACTCGTGGTAACGTGGTTTCACGAGACTTCTTGTTTGGCAGGATATCGCCTTGATTGATATAAAAGAATACCTTAAAGATTAGGCGTTGACCCAAAACTACTCTGACTTGAGGTTATTACGAAGAGATTGCTGCTACTCATCATCATTCATAAATGATAATGATAATGTTATGACACCGTAAAATTGCAGGCTGAGAGAGAGATTGTAATAAATCTTTATTAGATTATAATTTCTCGATAAATTATGACCAAATCGTTTTGTATACGATAAATCCCATGCAAATTCAATAGTTTATAATTTATCACTGTCTTGTTAAGAAAAACTAGTTTACAATTTCGCGCGATATTTTACAATCTTACGGCGTTTGCAATCTTCCGGTGGCATATACATACATATAGTCCGAGTTCGCCAACAGCTGGGCAAAACGCGTTTCTTTTTTGTGCTTATTCACATTTCCAATGCCAACCTCACCTCGATGGCAACAAAGTCGTCTGCCCATAGGGTGGAAAATTATCGAACATTTTGGAACTTGATGTGGAACTCGATGTCTCATCATTTCAACAAGGCCTACTTCACTAAACCACGCAAACCACAAAATAGTCAAAAAATTCGGCAGCCCGTCGAGTTACGTCGAGAGACCACCATGAATAAAACGACAGCTGATTTCGTAAGCACATTTAAAAGTTAAACAGTAGACGATTACAATCTCTTCCAAAAACAAGGAAGTTCGCCACCCAACCACCCTTCGCAAGAATGTTTAAAGTAAGCTGCATTAAGTCAAAAGTACTATAAAGTGAGTCTTAGTTCGTTCCGTGCCGGATCGTCGCGTGCCTCCGTCACGGACCGGCCCGTTCTTCGATATGACAGCCGATTGCGTCCGACTATTCCCGAGAGTACAAATTGGGTACGGTTTTAGGTATAAGCGCTGTGGGTTTTGTGATATGGAATTTTAAATGTGATTATTTGATTTACAAGTAATTTTCTGGGCACACGATTTTATTTAAACTAAGAAGTTATTCAAATAAATTTTCTACAAGAGAACTTACATGAGGAAGGAATTTTGAGGTACAAAAAAATGTAATCCTGATGCTCACAGAGAAATGCTTAGGTGCCACACAAAGCACTTCTCACCTCAAAAGGCTGAAAATTTTATCTTGCCTGTGCCATACTATAACAGAGCAAAATATGCTCCGCCATCTTCACGTATAATTCTGCTCCTCCTACGTCTAGGAGTCCATATAAAGACCCAGCCACTAGTAGAATAGACGCATACTTCAGTCTTCGGCCTTTTGGTTTTACCGGACGTCGCAAAATCTCTCCAAAGCAGCGTCTGCAATATCTCACTCCTTTTCTGAACACACCGTGCTGTCAGAATGAAAAAAAAATCGTCAGTAGAAATCACCCTTTTCTACGTAGATCTCGCGTTGCATCACCAAAGAGTGCGATGCCACTTAATCCTGCCACATTAACAGCTCCTCGCGCCAGCCAGGATTAGCTCAGACCATATTCAAAAAAAAACCTCGTTAACAACTTAGCACAAAGTTTAAGCAAATAGATTTAAACAGCTGCGGTTTAAAGGTCCCTAAAAACATTTACGGTGTGTATTTTGCTGTCTGTATAATTTAAATTTTGTTTTAAAATTACAGCTCGTTTGTTATAACAGGTTTTCATGTAAGGAAAACTCTAGACTTGTCTTTAAAACCGCAGGGGTTTGGTCGGGTGAATGTCGGATATTATCTCAAGGGATCGTACCACCGAGACTGAAGTATGTTATCCTATGTTCCAATCCAGGACATTATCTACCCCTGTGCCGAGTTTTATCCATATCCGTTCAGCCGTTGAAGCGTAATTTATTATACGAACATTTAGGCTTTCACATTTATAATATTCGTATTATTAAGTTTTAGTGACTGGGATACCCCTTGGCAAGACTAGTCATATTTCTTGGCTTTTGGCATCCCGTCAAAAACTAAAACTACTGTCAAAGTTCTGCAAATTATAGCAGAAACCAACAGCTTAACTTGCTTTCCAAGACACAGGAGTCTCGGTATGTTAAGACGATCACCCTTCCACGAACTGACTTCGTCAAGCATTGGTTAACCTTGTAGATCGACCCGTGCGGCTGTTATTATGTAGCCACGAGCTCCCCTTATTCTAGCAAAAGAATGACCTACTAAATTATTTCTTTGCCCTGTACAAGAATGAAACTCACCCCTTTATTCTACAAGGGCTTTATTCTTATAAATACTAAATCCTTTTAATCGAAGACCTTTAATAATTTGCCCTAACTTTGTCTCTATAATGCAGAGTTTTGCTTCCACGAACAAAAAGGTATGTCCCCCGTGTTTCAAAGTTCCTTCCTCGATAAAACATTTATTATGCACAGCTATTAAAACTTTGTATTCGATGACACTTAGTGACACCACTTTTGTTGAGATTTTTATCTCGCCACTATCTCCTTTTTAACTTTTAAAGGGTTTGGTGTCGCTAGGATTTGTTGGACTTGTAAAACTACTGCTTTGGTCGGTCTATAGGGAGCAAGTACTACAGCTGAGTATGATGATGACCAGGGTTCGGTTATTGGGTTTGACCATCTGGAATTTCTGCAAACATCTTTTTTTTTAAGGATGGGAATCATCAAATGACTTCTTCCGCTCTGGGTGGAACGGAAGAGCGTGTTAGACTCTTACTGGCTAAAACCCAGCCGTGTTCCTCACTCCTTTGCGTTCCAGGGCCGCGGTGACTCTTTCGAATAAATTCCACAACCCTGTCATCTGCAAGCAGTCTGGAATCCGGATTCACACCCAGTCAATGACCTACAGCTCGTCGCCTATTTATTTACCACTTTATGCACACAAATGTACAAAGCAAACACAAGCTGCCATAGGTGTTCTCTACCAGTCAACCTTTTGGTGAAGCAGAGACAACCGGTGGTAGGTGCAATATGGAGAATCACGTGGAAAATGAACAGCTGGCGATATTTGGGTGTAGCAAGTGACACCTTTGCCTAACCCCCTTTGGGAAATACTGGAGTGATGTTATGCGTTGCTAAATGTTTTTGGTCGACCGAGCTTATATAGGAATCATCATATGACACCTTTCGCTCTGGACGGAGCGGAAGGGGGTGTCAGACTCTTACTGACTAAAACCCACCCGTGGTCCTCCGAATGCCCTTTGCGTTCCAGGGCCGTGGTGTCTCTTTCGAACAAATTCCGCGACAGTCGACCAACCTACCAGTGCATATCGAATGATTGTACCTAACTGTGCGCGAATTGCAATTGCGTAATCGATCAATTTCTATTGCAGCAAATTCATTACACGATTTTCAATCTATATGCAAGTGCCGTCTGGTATCGAAGAAATTGGCCATTACATGTTCTATAGAACTCCAGTTTATACATAATCTGTGTCAAGTTTATGTTCCCAATAGAAATTCATTTAAACTAACGATTGAAATGCATTTTCTTTCCTTTCCGTTTAACTCCTTGATTTCTTGTATTCTCATCCCGTCCCGCATACGGACAAGTCAAACGACGACTCATTTGACAGAAGGGTTCCGATAAACGGCTTTCCTGGAAGGATAACCCTTCGAAGAAAGCCGTGATGTATACTTAAGTATATTTTAAATAAATTTGCCAATTTAGATGTATACAAACTCAAGTTGCTCTTGTTGTTGAAGCAATAGTCCGTGTTTAAATAAAATGATCTGTTGATGTTCCACATAGGTTGAGTTTCCTNCGACGACTCATTTGACAGAAGGGTTCCGATAAACGGCTTTCCTGGAAGGATAACCCTTCGAAGAAAGCCGTGATGTATACTTAAGTATATTTTAAATAAATTTGCCAATTTAGATGTATACAAACTCAAGTTGCTCTTGTTGTTGAAGCAATAGTCCGTGTTTAAATAAAATGATCTGTTGATGTTAGGAAACTCAACCTATGTGGAACAATCAGTGTTCTGTGTATTGAATGGTATTACGAACACAGTATTTCAGTAACTAAACTATTCAATTATGAAAAAAGTCTTTTCTCACATTTATAATCGTTACTTCTTAAAGAAACGCAAGTGTTAGAATTTTTGCCTGATAAATAATGAACATAAAATCATTTTTATGCTCATTTGCAAACGCTGCGGCTATTTGAGCATTTACTAAAAACCTTTCTCTATTCAGAAAAGCAAGTCTCCTCTCTCCTTCGACGCAAGNCTCACATTTATAATCGTTACTTCTTAAAGAAACGCAAGTGTTAGAATTTTTGCCTGATAAATAATTTTTATGCTATTTGCCTAATACATAAAATCATTTTTATGCTCATTTGCAAACGCTGCGGCTATTTGAGCATTTAAATCTCAGCAACCAGTAAGCCAAACGTGCCATCACGTAATGTCTGCTGTTGTCCAGACCAGACGTGCTAACAGGAGACTAAATATCTCAGAATGGAAGCGAAATCTTGACCTAGGGATGGTGAACTGGTGGCACGCCTGCAAGTGATGGCTCGCGACAAAATAATTTGGGCACGCCAATTAAAACGTTTGTCAAATAACATCTTTAGCTTTTATTCTATTCATAAGTAAGGCTGTTCAACATATCTTCTACAAAAGAACGGTCAAACTATTATTTTTATTCCCCAGGTAAAAGTTTTCCGACTATGAAAAATCGGCCCTTAAAGTAACAAAGTATGAGCCTGTTATCTATAATCTTCTTTTTATAATCTTTTTTTTTATGTGAACATGGATTTTGTATAGTCTGCAATAAAGATTTATTTTTATTAGACAGTTAGCTTATTAATTTAATCTGAGTCAAGGTTCTTTATTTTATACTAAATGGCACGATCACCAGTCAAGGTTTGCCACCCCTGTCTTGACCTAAAACGTGTATTATTCTGACATACGAAGGTAATGACCTGAACGACGTTGATATAAGCACAAGGGAATATTAGCATGAAAACTCTTCGTACGTTCTTTGTTTCACGAGTTTCAGTAGATTTACTGCTGAAATTACTATTTTGTTGGTTTAATTTGGGCCTTGTACTCGTAGACATAATGTTAGGGCAGGCCATTAAACATCTTATTCGGTTTGTCGTCAAGACTGTTTTCTTTGGGAGCACATTTGTTACACGCCATTTGCTTGTTCCCTGGGTAGAGTAAAATCACTGGTCATTAAGAAGACAAAAACATAGGCCAGTAAGGTGATCCATAGAAACAAGTTAAGCCTGAAATCATTCTAGCACATATTGTCACAATATTCGTATTTGCAAGATGTACAGTCGACCGCAGATCAGTTTGACTTGGAGCAGGTTTGTCAGCTTATACCTACAGTGGTTTGACATGTAGTCTACTGTACAATCGTCGAGTACTGGATTATATCTGCCTAGTCTTAGCTTAACCTAACATAAATCACGCCTAAATCTCTATACAAGCAGGTAATCTCGTTATTTATCTCACTAAAGTTACATGAAAGCACATACAATACGAGCTTTACACTAAGTCATTAGCTTTAGCCTAACAACAAACGACGTATAACTAGCATGCAGTGCAAGCACTACCAATTCCCTCTAAATCGCCGTTGCTTTAAATTCCGCTTATCCTAGTTCCGGAAAAACTCATTATACATCCCGAACTCGGTCCAGCAGAACCAATTATTTCTCCATTTATGTGCGTGCCTGCACTGTTCTCTAAATTCCTGAACATTTCACTAGAAATAAACGAGCAACTGTTAACAATATCGAAATGCTTAAATTCGAGTCATTAGAGCTATAAGCAGGGCCGTAACGTGAGTTTTCTACGTCTGTCGCACAGAGCAGAGAATCGCATGGAGACGGCAGTGGTAATAAAATTCGTATCGCCGTAGGAACGTAAGACACTATTTCTGTCACGGGCCGTTTTCAACGCCGTCTGTTTCTAAATGTATTCCTTTAGAAATGAACCGAGGAATACACCCATGCACCTTTGGGGACCTGATGAACGCTGCAAACACTGAGAGTAAAGTGGCCACCTGCCACCAATTCAATCTGCCTATTCAGTAATCCTGGGCTACCAAGATACAGGCTGTGCCGACAGTTTGGGGCCCATGGCCATTTCTGTTGCATTCACTGTTCATTTGTGTGAATTGTTTATGTGTTATATATAACTTGTGTGTATCAATAAATAAATTATTATTATTACCTACTAGGTACCATCCAAAACTGAACCATCAGCTCGAAAAGATTAAAATGGGAGGGCTCTTAAGTCAAGAGTGAAGAACAGTTTACTTCTAGGCAAGCGTGCTCCATTGTCGAACACAGCATCGCTATCCATTAGGTGAGATTGTGGTCAAACGCGAACCGATCAATAAAAAAATGGACTCGGAGTAAAAGTAAACGTGTATGGTTCTTTATGGTGTCGGACGTAAAGAATAGCACCATTCCATCACTTCCTGTGGGTGTCGTCCACCAGCAGTGGACCTTTTTCGGCTGATATGATGATGATGATGAAAAGTAAACGAAGTCATGCTCTAGCCGAGGCCGCGGCGTCGTCTCTATGTTCTGTAGCCACCCACACATGGAACTGCGCCAAAATGAAATGGCGGTGCGCCGACGTTACCGACCGAACCACTTTAAACATCCAACTAACAGGCTTTATGAGACAATTTGCTTGGCATTTACATACTTGTTGAAGACATGATATGTCCGTACAATTTTATCGTTGCGGCTTAAAGGGACCATAAAACTACTAGTCGGCTATGCTGTTGGTCATCGCGGACTATTCAAAGTAGCAACGGAATTATGACAGAGGCGCTACTCATATAGTTTCCTAGTCTATTGTCATTCTCTTTGCTGCTAGCTGTCTTGCCTTTTGCTCAAGTAGCTTCATAGGTAATTGACCGCAAATGCCTCATACACAAGAATATTTACTCTATCTGCCTTTAAAATAATTGTCCCGCACTGTCTCATACATAGTGGGGTACTTGACTATGTACTGCTCCGTTGGTCTTGCAGTCGCAAGCGCGACTGCCGAGCGTGCATTTCTGGGTTCGATTCTCAGGGCGGGCAAAAAGTTCTATTGGGTTTTTTCCAATAGGAATTTCTCAGTGACAGCCCGGAGTTTGGAAGTTGGTGGTGTGACACCCTGTACCTCGGAAAACACATTAAGCCATTGGTCCTGCGCCAGAACTCTCTCCGGTCGTGTCGGAATATGAGAGTGATGGAAGAGGGGGAGTATACCTGCCGATTCTGTAAACATGTCGAAGTGAAGCTTGGATGAAGTGATCACGAGGTGAGCTGTCAATTAATAGAATCAAGATGTCACGTGATCACGAAGTGAGCTGTCATTCCATCTTGATTATATGGATTGACAGCTCACCTCGTGACCACTTCACCCAAGCCTTCACTTCGACATGCTTACAGAATCGACCGGCTGTGTTTGCGCACACACACGTCTACCATAATATGTCTCGCCGATTGGTAGTCCCGGTTGAGATTGGCCGCCATAGCCAAAATCGGTCAAGAGGACTATATAATATCAAAAATCAACACAAATGCGAACGTTCCTCGATCATATCACTCTCGATCATAAAGAAGACTGAAAGCTAATGAGGATTTCAGTCTTTGTACAAGTTTAGAACCGCAAAATAAGTAAAAGACAACCTCCTCTCGCATGTGTCAGAATGAAACAAATGACAGTTGCATTATGCAATAGATGTAATGTTCTATGTTTAAAGAAAGGTCGTTTCACAAGTGAGAGGGACAAAGAGGACATATTATGAAAGTTTAATAGACTGTAAATAATGTATCTGTGGTCAGATTTTATATTTTTTTATTTTCTGAGGATTTGTTTGCAAAAGCTACGAGTCTTCAAGTTTATATGATAGCACTTCGCCCAGTTTTAGTACAAACGATTTTCCGCCTTTTCACCCTCTTTAAGGTTGAATTTCCAAAAATTATTTCTTATTGCTCATCTACTTCAAAAAAGGAATCTCGAAAAAAAAATCATGTTCCTAGTGCCAGTAGTTCCGGCTGTGCGTTGATATGACAGCCAATTAGGTTTTCTTTTGTATATACAGGGTGTTTCAGAATTGCGTAGTCATACTGCAGGGTTCGTTCTTTATCTGAGGGCAAATTTTACTAATTTTAAGCAACGATCGCATTCGCATCTCCGTTGCAATCTGTCAAAAAAGCCTCAATTTCCATAAATTTCTGACGGATTGCCAGTGAATGCGAATGTTGCTTAAAAAATATCGACTTTTTCAAAAAAAACGACTGCAAATTTTTTTTAAACAAATCACATCAACAAATCATTCAAGCAGTTTCATGCAGTTCAAACTAAAATAAATGCCATAGCATTTATTTTAGTTTTATCACAGATTTGATGCTACTAACTGCATCAGACTTTTTAGTATTTTTTTATGGGCCGGTTTTAAAAAAAAAGTCGATATATGTATATATTTATATTTTTTTATATTGTTTCCTTACTATATATCAGAATACACAACGTCACTCTTATATATAATTTTATTTCGTGGGTCGAATTCAGCTTTCGTCACTGCCTTACCCAAAACCAAAAATTGCTTGTTAACAAAACTAAATAAAAGAAATGTTTTCCTTTTCGAAGCTAAAATTAATAACAACAAAACGTAATATTTAACAACTCAAAGTCATCTTTATAATTTGAAGTAGAGCACGAAAACCCATTTCCACTTTATTTACGTAAGTACAACAATAAACTAGATGACTAACTTGCTATCGTATCTCTTTTCAAACAAACCCACTTACGAAAACGAACCCTATACTAGTTCTCATAGAGGAAAAAGCACCCGATAAGTATCTAGACACATCGGATTGTTTTAGTTCAGTTTCAGTCCTTTTTCAGCGACATGTTCAAACAAGAGCACAGAACAAACTCCAGCCCGACACGAGCTCGCAAAATATCACGAAACGAGATCTTATATTCTGAAACAACAAAGGCATAACTCACAAACAACAGCTTTGCATAACAGCGAAATCTTTTACTTTTTTTTAACGCAAGTAAATTTTTCATTTTTCAGCCCGCTGAAGTTTTATTTTATATTAAAGCTTCTGTCAGTTCTTAGGTTTCTCATCTCTCAATCTAGAGAGTAGACAAAAAGTTAAAAAATTTTGCTTAAAAATCTCAAAAAATGGCGGTGTTGTCAGCGTTTTAAAATCTGTGATAAACAGAGATAGCACTAATTGCGTTTGACGTCACTGACAGTTCCCGCCATATTGAATTTAAAGCCATCCAGTACAAACGAGATTTTGTGTGACAAGGATAGAAGAATAGCTTCAAAAGCGTATTACTTCTCTATTTTTACACCAATAAATTATTTTTTTCACTAATCTTACTATTTTGATACCATCAATGAAAAAAGTATTCATTGATATAATTTGTTCATAGTGGTCAAATACCCTATTGCAAAAAAATAAAATACAGCTGCTTGACTTATTACTTCTAACTACTAAGACAGTCGTTTTCAAAGAAAGTAACTACCGCGACCCTATAACCGGCGGGCGTATACTTCATTGAAAACACACCACAATTCTGCTCCAGCCGCACAGTTTCAACCATTTGCTTTAAAAAAAAGTTTTAACCATATGTTTTTTTTAAAAGATTTAACCATATCCTATTTAAAAAAATGTTAACCATATGCTTTAAAAATAAGTTTTAGCCATAATTAAATACTGTTGTTTTTTTTTAATACTCATTAATAGATTATTTATTCAAATCCTAATCTTAACTAATATTATTAACGCGAAAGTAGAGTTTATTTGTTTCGCTTTCACACCTATATCGCCGAAACGATTTTGATGAATTTTGGTACGGAGATAATTGGGACCCTGGAACTCCTTTAGCGCGAGCGAAGCCGGGGGCAAAGGCTAGTTTTCTATAGATTTTTTTAATTTAGAATCTGCTGATCAGTTTTTATGATTCTAGCTTTTGCCATTTTTTCCATTTTCTCGTTACCGTTGGATTTTCGAGACGAATTATACACCTAAACTTTACACTATCCATTGGTGAAAAACGCATGAAAATACTTTTAGTAGTTTTTGAGTTGATCGCGAACAGACAGACAGACGCGGCGGCGGACTTTATTTTATAATATGTAGTGATAGTGAGGTTAAACTTGCTTATAACCGGGACATTAAACAAAAGGTCCAATGCAGTGAACAGTACATCCAACTAACATCTACTTATCGCCATCCGCACTACTTTAAGCCCTTAACAACGTAGACCGGATAAGGATAACCCTCGCACCTAACAACAGGCGAGTCGCCACGTCGCGTGGCGATGCGACTAGCCTTGCGATGCAGCCATGTTTTTTATAGTCTCATTGTTACGGAGCGCCTGCCTAAGACCTTTACTCAAGATTTGTGAACTATATTGAGGTCGACTTCCACTCTTACCGGATGCAGCTGAATACCAGTGTTCTACATGCAATGATTAGCGAGTGCCTATCAGATCTCCACTACCCAGTAACTGGCTTTCACGATTCCCTTGGCAAGCCTTCTGACTATCCGTAACGACTGCCAAAAATGTTCAAATGACAGCCTGGCCTTAACGTACTTCCCGGAGCACAGAGAAAACTCGGATGGTCACCCATCCACGAACCGACCTCAGCAAGCGGAGCTGAACCTTTAAGTCGGATGTTGTACCTAAGCATCGAGCTCCTCAACATTAACTTCAAAATGTCAGCCGAAGGACGTCCACTGCTAGATATATGCGGGGAATGGGGGGGGGCGATCGCAGTATCGCTGTTGATAGAGAATGCTGCTGCCCATTCTCTGGTGAGTCCCTTAGTCGCCTCTTACGACACCCACGGGAAGTGATGGGATGGTGCTATTCTTTTACGCCCGATACCATACAGAACATTAACTTAGTAAATTATAAAATAGCCCATTATTTTCTTGACATTGTAAAGTCGTACATTCGTAGCCAACCATCAATATACCTCCGATTTCTCAACACATACACTCGAGCGCCGCCATTTCTCTCAACTAATGTCACTTGCTGCGTTCCTAGTAGAAATGTTTTATTCAAAGTTCACAACCATGTCTGAATCGGGAAACGAATTGGGAAGTAATCCATCGGAAGAGAAATAAAACAGCTGTGAAAAGTTCGACTTTGTTTAAGGTAGTGATTTTTTAT